>SSNR01000288.1:466313-529162 GCA_006937965.1 Callopanchax toddi
GGGGGGGGGGGGGGGGGGCTGAGCAGTCGCTTCATTCACTCTGCTGAGTGGGAGTTTATCTTCAGGGTCACCAGATAAGATAACAGAATGTGTTTGGAGCAGGCAGTCCTGTTTGTTACAGCCGCCTTAAATGTCTGTCTCACTGGCTTCATCCCGTCCAAATTCCACATCCTGGCCAGTCCCATCTGATCCGTGTAGTTCGACACATCGATCGTAATTCACTCCGCGCCAGAGTTCGTTCCCAGTCAGTCCTACGAGACAACTCAGTCCTCGTGAGTGTTTCAGTGTTCAAAGCACGCATCAGCCCCCTTTGAAGCACAGGAATCCTGTCAATCACTCCTGTTAGCTCCGTTGTTTTCCGATAAACCAGGCCCATGCAGATTCCAATGAGCGTGCACCTGATCATCATTAATCCAAAGTTGTAGACCTCCAGAGACAGACTTGCAGGACCCGCAATCTGATCCATTACGAACCCCACAGCTCTTGTCTCAGTCAGCCGCGGAGTCCCCTCCTCCGTTTTGAGAGTGTAAAAAATTGTATCCATTTTGTTGGGAAGCCAGCAAACTAAAGCCATATCAAGAAAAATAAAAATATTTAACCAGAAACAATGAGGAAAATGCTCAGAAGACAAAAACAGCTGCAGGAGGAACACACAAGGGAGAGAAGGAACAGTGCGACCGCTCTCAACAGAAGCCGGAAGTAGAAGCAATAGTGCTGTAATGTTTAAAGGGACACTTTGGTCATTTCTATCACTTCTTTATGTGCAGTAAGAACCACACCCACCAGTAACGTCACTCAAAACCAGCAGATGCTCTAGAAACATGAAGAAGGTCTTTGACTGGAGAAAACTCACAGCTAGTAGCTTGGGTAATGGATATAACTTGTTTAGAAAGTCAATGCATTAGAACACCATGGATGAAACCATGCTGTTTGTTTCAACCAAACTCCATCCTGATTATTATGCTGCTGTAAGCGTGTTGCTGCTGCATCACTCCACCTGATCAGATTTATATAAATACCCTCTTATAAGTTAGGAACTATCCTCTGTAAGTCACTTTAAAGTTTTTAATGTTTATGTATTTAGACACTTTTATCCAAAGCGACTTACAAATGATTTTGTAACCAACTTTGAGGCTAACAAACAACTAACCCTGACACGAACCCAAAGAAACGACTTCGATTGGATTTTGCTTTGAAACTTGCTGTTTTGTTGTGAAGTGGTCTGTGATGTAAAGACCGGAGAGGGAAGCTGTTTTCACTCCGGGTCTGGAGCCCTGATGACAGACTGAACAGCAACAGCCTTCACTGGTTTTTGTTCACCAGAAAAGAAATCCAGCAGATCAACCAGTCAGAGCAGCATCTATTGGATCCTTTACCTCGTGGTGCTGCGTGTTACTGTTGACCTGTGTTTCTTTCAATTCACTCGCCCATATAACAAATACATGAAGCACTGATGGCAACACAAAACTCCACTTGTGTGAACAACTGTATAGAAAGTTTAAAGTTTTGGCAATATGCTGCATCTGGTTCAGTTGAACTCATTTCATTTTCACTAAGTTTTCTTTAACTGTGTCTGACAGACGTCTGACGTGAGCTCAGACTACAGAGTTAAAACAATAATCCTCCACAAACAGGAAGTCAGACCAACATCACTCACCTGGGTCACTGACACACGTCCAGTAGGAATAATGTTTCAGTTAAAATAAATCCTGATTTAACAGGATGAGTTTTACTTTGGATCAGCATCAACAGATGATTTATTGAAATTATTTAATAATTGAATTTAAATCTGCCTGTGAATAAACCTTATGTGATGGTTTAATTAAACATGTGATCAGTGTCTGTGTGCTGATTGGTTCTGAAGGTTTCCTAGGTTATTAATGACAATGTGATGTTTATTTAAAGCCCTCCAGGATCTGGCTGAACCATGACCACATCTAAAGCTTCCAGGCTTTGATTTCCTTCATCATTAGGAACAGCTTCAGTTTTAACTAAACCGAAACTGGTGACCAACAAAAACACACATTATAGGATGAAGGTGGTCAGAGCTGAGGCTGAGCAGAAGAAAAGGTGTTGAATATGAATTCAGGTCAAAATTAAACCACAGAAGTACAACTTTAGCTGAGGAATATTCCTTTAGACCAGTATTTTATATCACATATTATTAGTGTTGGACTAAAGGTGCAGGTAAAGCAGCAGCAGGAGGCAGAGGAACTCAAAATGTTTCATGGAATAAAGAACCAAGGGTTAGGGTAGGGACCACCTGTGGAGGAGTGGGGAGGGAGACAGGAGGAGGAAGAGAGGAAGAAACAGGCTAAACTAAACACAAAGGGCTCAGGTCATGATTAGATCTGTAGAGGAATCTTCAACTGACTCTAAAATAAAAGCAATGATGGAGCAAAAATAAAAAAAAAAACATCGACTGACTGACTTACCTTCAGATAATAGAACAAATCACTGATTGTTAGTGATGATGACCAGTTGATGACCATTCTGATAAATCATCTGAAGAACGGGTTAATATACCATGTGTCTTTCCTATTTCTCTGCATCATGAGTTATTTATGCTCTATTTCCTGTGCTCCTCCAGTGGACCTGTCCCTGAAACAATATCCTGCTACAGCTTTCAGTAGAGAAGCATGCCCTAAACGTTAGCTAGAGACGATGAAGATAAAATGCCAAAAGAACCTGAAAATGAGCTTTCTGCAGACTGATCTGGAGCTGAAATGTGAGGGGAGACAGCTCTGACGCCAGGAGCAAAGAAGTAGTCAAACTATTTGTATTACAGGCCGTGACATTAAAGGATAATTACATTTAAACTGTTGAGTGTGAATTGTCTTAACAATCGTGACATTTTGAATAGAGTGGCTCATTTAATTTTTGCTGCACATTATTTATTTTCTACAAAGCAAACTTGATTTGGATCAAAACAACCTAAAGTGTGACTCCTGCCCACAGCAGAGCTCCTATTGGTCTTCAAACGGGGTCCAGACATTTCAGGACGAGAACCAGAATCCATGGAAGGCCCAGTCCCAATACTCGCTCTTCCACGCTACGGCCTTCTATGAAGTGCACTTGGAATTAAGATAAGATAAAATTAAACTTTATTGATCCCACAATGGGGACATTTGTGTGTTACCACATCTCGTTACCCATACAAGAAATGGAATACAAGAATAAATACAACATTGTACCACATTCTCTACAGTGCTCATGACATGATGATGTGTTATAGAGTCTGACTGCTGTTGGGATGAATGATCTGTGGAAGCGTTCCTTCCTACTGTACAGCGGGGATGTATCAGTCTCTGACTAAAGCAGCTGCCCAGTGCACTCACAGACTCATGCAGGGGGTGATGTGGGTTGGTCATGATGTCAGCCTTGCTAACATCCTCCTCTCACCCACCACCACCTAAGATTCCAGATGACCTCCCAACACTGAGCTAGACTTCCTCACCAGTTTGTAGATCCTGTGCCTGTCCCTTTCGGTGGATCCACTCCTCCAGCAGGCCACTGCATAGAAGAGGGTCGTAGAAGGTCTTGATTATGGGTAATACCCTTTCCCAAAGTCCACACCAATCCTGACTTCGGCAAAGTGCATAGTGAGGATGGAAAAGGGGGCGGGGACAAGGTCCGAAGTCTCCACCCAAGAGAATCGGGACACCCTAAGCACCTCCGCGGGAACGCGCAACTGAGGGGCACAAGAGTGGAAGTGTGAGTAGCCTTAGTCTACACACAAATAATTGATTCTCTCCATTAAAAAGAAGAAATGTCATTTATTTTGACCTGTTTAGGGATCATTTGTTGTTTTTAGCAGAATAAAGATATTGTAAATCTCTGTTGACACCAGGCTTTCAAAGAGTCTCTGAAATAAACAAGAAAACATCAAGTTTCCTGGATTCGATGCTTTAAATGATGATTGGATCTAAAAGTTTTATTCTGTTATTTTAACTAAAAACAGTATCTATTGTTTGACTTGTGGAAAAGTGAATCATCAGCTTCCTTCAACCTGTCTAATAAAGTGAATTCACAGTAGTTATAACTTTATTCTAAGTGACTATTAATGATGCCAACCTGTGAAGAAACAGCCATTACTCCTGACTCCCAGCAGCCACTCTGACTCATTATCATTCATTTGGTGAGATTCTGACTGCCTGAAAGTCCAATTTCACTGTTTAGAAATCTAAATGTTTCACTGTTTGCAATAATAAGCCTCAGACTATGTTTGTATAATCGACGCTGCAGTGCACTGAAACAGTTGCCTGCTGTGGTGGAAAATGACTGTAACAGTTAAAGGAACCTGAATGCAAATGGATTCACGGTGATGCAGATAAAAGTCAGAGACACTCCCTGTTTTACTGTGTGTGCATTTACATTAAATAACATCAAGATCAGAGCTGCGACAACACCTCACCCTGCGTGTTGTGGCTACGGAGCACAGCTGTGAGCAGCAAAGGGGCGGAGACCTCTCTGAGAAATTGTAAGTCAAGTGAATGCATCTCCACGGAATCCATTTATTTGTACACAGAGAAAGTGTTCCCTCATTAAGTCCTCTCAGATCCCCTCATTAAAACACCAGGCTGGTAATATTCCGTATAGCTCTGTCAAGACATGCCATTAAAAAGATGAAAACCAGCAGTTCTTTTATCTTCCTCATGCGAGTGCTGCCAGAGCCTGATGTATCTGTGTCACACAGTGCTGCTGTTGTTCCAAAACAATTAATATTTCAAGATATTTTTAATCTATGAAAACGTATGAATGAGCCACAGTGTTGCAGTGGATGCAGACTCCCTCATTACAATAAACACACCGTCGGTGAGTCCTTCATGCTGTTTTTACCTCGTCAATGTAGGTTTGTCTCCTTAATCCTGAATGCTTGAACAGGCTTTTTTTCTTCTAAAGAAGATTTGATTTCTAATGACTGATGGAGAGAACATAATAAAGAAAGTTTGGGCCAGAGTGAAGGATGTATGAAACCAGGGTGTCTGATGTCCCTGATGAGAGAAGGACAGAGGAGGTGGACATTATCTTTGTGAGGACCATACTGAGTGGCTCTGAGCTACGTCCACTCAGTCTGTGGATCGAAGACAGCAGTCGATCTCAGCATGAATCAGGAGACTAAACAGATTCATCGATTGAACCTTTAAGATGAAGTCTGTAGTGAAGAAAGTCAAACGGATTAAAGTGGAGTTCAGGTTCTGTCCTCAGACTGATAGCATCAATGAAAACATGGAGCCAGGGCTATTGGGATCTACTGGAGACACTGTCCTAGTTTGGAGGTCACAGCCTCTGGTACCAGAGGCCTTGACCTTCTACAACTTCTCCGTTTCCTCCTTCAGCCCTCGGCAATTCTCCAGACTCTTGTGTTCCTTCTCTTCTTTCATCACCACTGCCTCCTTCTGCAGGGTGTTGACCACCACTGTGTCTGGTTGGTCTGCATCACTTGGTTGTCAGTCTGGACCTGGAGGTTTCACTCATCCTTCTCACACTGGGTGGAGCCTTCTACTCTGACTGGGCCTGGTCCCTAGTCTAGAAAACTAGACCGTCAGTTCTGCTCTGCAGACTTTGGTCTAGACCATTGGAACCTCCAGAGTCCACTGATTGGTCCGGTCAGTCTGGTACCGGGCCAATCACAACACTCTAACAGTTTGGTGGGCGGGATTAGCCGCTGACGGCAGAGCATCAACTTTGAAATTAAACAACATGGTGGCAGCTCAGAAACTGCGTTCATTAGAAACGACTTTAGACGATTCATTTTGGAATTTTCTTTAAGACGTCAACAGATAGAGACACTTAAGTCTTTTATTTTGAAAAACAATGTATTGACCGTTTGCCGACGGGATACGGTAAAAGAATAATTTACCAGCTGGTTCTGGTTGATGCTAACTGGCTCTGATTGGTCCTAGAGCTATCCAATAACACGTGAAGACAGTTTGACTGACAATCGTCATCCTGCCCCCAGGGCCGCCCTTGGCCAATTTGGGGCCCTTAGCAGAATTTTTTGACGGGGCCCCCCCATCATCATCCCCACCCCAGGGTTTCCCACGGTCTAATAAAGTCTAAAATTCATGATGTTAAATTTTAGGCCTAAATATTTCTGAAAAATGCCAAGATTTTTGTCAATCTGAGTTTTTGACACACTTCTAGAAATGTTGTAGTACACTTATGTAGGTAAATGAATAAAGTGTGTCCATATGATTGTTATTTAATGAAGTATGTCACCTGTAATTTTATTCATTTTAATTTTCATTCATTTTATTTTTTCTGGTTATCTTTTTTATTACCAAAATAAATGCAATCTTGATAACAATACAAATAAAAGGTTTAGAAGTTTGGGGAATATTTAACTTTCCCAAACATAGTTCCACATGACATTACCTAGGGGAGTGTTGCAGGTGTGTGCACCATGCATGCCTGCTTTGTAATTTACTAGTTTAATTTCATGGTAAAGCAAAAACAAAGCAATGGAAAACCTATTTTGAAAAAAAAAGCAATGGATCATTATTCAACCCAAATCATTTGAACTAGATTTTCTTTTACAGTAAAACAATATTAATGCCCCACCAATTAACACCTTTAACATGTAAATACACTTATATCGGTGCTAATCAGTGTTGATTTAATGATTAGAACATTGCTCTTTCAAAATATTGCAAAAAACACAAAAGATTCAGTCTTTTGAACGGCTCTTTGAGGTGAAATGTGCCCTAATGAACAGCTCCCTTCAAAGAGTCATAAAGCCCATCACTAGCTCAAACGTTAAAATTCTAGTTTTGTAAAAGCACAGGGTTTTTTACGATTGGTGTTTTAAAATGGGACTAGTTTGTGAGCGGCTGTCACGTGATCGGTTCAGACCAATGCAGCGGTTGCATTTAGTAACAGAAATCCAACAAGGCGCAACGTGATTACTCGTCTCCTTTTTTTCCCTCTACATGCGTGCCTCACGGCAGCGATGCGCATACATTGTTGCTGTGATGCGCACCCTTTGCGCATTTGCAGTTGCAAATAATCCGTCCACTAGAACTAAATGGGGCCCCCTTGGAACCGTGGGGCCCTACGCACAGTGTGTGTTCTGCGTGTAGGGAGGGGCGGCGCTGCCTGCCCCTAAGAATGAGTTGTTTCAAAGTATCATGGTCAGACTAAGCTGTATATTTACATATATAGTCTGGCTTGCCAGGCTACCTGGTCCCAGCACCATGAAGCTTTGGTCTGAGGAGCATGGAGATGTTTGTATAACAGACAGTCACAGCAATCAGAGTCTAACTGGTAGTTCTGATCACCACAGAAGACCAAACCACATGAGGTCCAGTGGAGTCACATCCTCAAAGAGACCTATACCGCGTTAACACCCCCATTTATTAGAGTCAGTGTTTAGATCTGTAGTGTGATCTTAAGTACTCACTGTGTAGTTTTATCTTGGTGTGATCTTGTAGTACTCACTGTGTAGTTTTATCTTGGTGTGATCTTGTAGTACTCACTGTGTAGTTTTATCTTGGTGTGATCTTGTAGTACTCACTGTGGCCCATAGAAACACATTTTGGCTTCACTGTATTTTGTACATTTAAATAATTGTATGTAATTATAAATAACTAAAATAACAACAGACTACTTAAACTTGAACTCAGATTTCCCAGTTTTCTTTCAATGGAATAAACAAGGAGTACACAATGTTGGACTTTTTGCCTAAATGCTGTATTGAACTGTGTTTAATACATGAAATGATGTTTACTCATTTTAAAACACTGAGATGTACATGCTCTAAGATAAGCCTAGTGTAGTGTTATACACTATGTAGTTAAACCTTGTAGTGTGTATAAAAGCTATGTTTTATTACTCACCTTCCGCTTTATCTATCACAGCTACCGAGGATTTAGACGAGAGTCTGTGTGCTCTGGAGACCTGGATTTGAACAACTGTTTGTGATAAAAGCAGGATTATTCTAGATTCTATTTAGTTGCAGGGAGCATTTATGTACCTGTTATTTGACGAATGGAAGCTGAGTCAGGAATAAATATATTCAATATTTATTATAAAAGCTGACGAACATTTGTAAACAGATTAGCATTCGAGGTAGCAAGTTGGTTAGCATTCACTAAATGATAGATGTTCTAAATTGGTCTTCTGAGTTTAGAACCTGAGTCTCGCGGTGAAGACTAGGGAGTTAGCTTAAGGGTTTAGTTATCAGGGAGAAGGTGGAGAGGTTACCTTGATGAGCAGCCTAGTGGTATAGGGTTAGCTTTATCAAAGTAGCCTGCTTTACCAGGTCATGGGTCGTACTGCACCTCGCTCCTGGATCACGTCCGGCTGGTGGAGTTCGACGAGGAAGCGGAGATTCCCCCTCGGTCGATCTGGGAGCCCTGACAGGTCGATCGACCCGCCCGGGCGGCGGAGAGCGTCCGTGGATGCGATGTCAGTGGGGCCCATGGCTAGTCGGTTGATAGCTGGCTGTCTTACCCATTCTTGTTGGAATAGAGAGGCAGGTGGATGTTTCCTGCTCTCAGGGGTAAGAAGCTTCTTCGACTGCTACGGGGCTTGACCCGTTACCAGAACAGTCGGCATCTATAACCCACTGTGTAGCGAGTGACAGCGGGCTTGTCGTCTCCTCCGAGGCTGGCGGAGAACTGGATTCTTCCGTGCGGAGCAGACAGCTGAGAGCTGTCAGTGAAACGTGGGCCAATCAGGAGACTCTAAACAAGACACGTGACTCAGGCTCTAAAGTCCTACGTCACCTCCGTGTGAGGAGTGTGGAAGGTTTACTTATTTATCCTTAGCAAGGTGGAAATAAGTAATAATACTGATTTAACCTTTTAGCAAAGTAACAACAATACTGAAGCTGGATCAAACATTCACAATGCTGTAAGAGAAAGTGCATTAATCATTTAAGACATTTCTGTAACAGATTAAGGTGTCATTTTAGGAAGAGACACCAAGAGTCTTTATTATTATTATTATTTAAAGTCCGGTGGCTTCTTCCGATACGACCGTGACCTTGGAGGAATGTTGATTCAGGTTAAAACATAATAAAAGAGTCATTATAATCCGAGTTATTGGGAAGAAGATGGATTATTATTTTAGATGATCACGTAGGTCAGAGGTCAGAGTGTATATTGATCACGCTACACTAGGTACAGGTCAAATATAATTTATCTGCATCATAAGTCCAGAACCAGATGAAGCTAAAACAATATCATGCTAATAATATTCACTTAACTGAATTATATTGTTTTCTGTCTGCAGAAATGTCTATTTCTAACATTTATTCATTAAAAATAAAGCTACAAGTGCCAGCATTAGCAACTACGAGTGTTTCTGCTAACCTGATCAGTCATAGCTGTAGTGATGTGACTGTCTACATCCTCTTCTTGCAGCCATCTTGGATTAAATGCAGGTGAATGGCTCAATGAGGACCAGCTTCCAGGTCAAGACTGCATGTCACCTATCTCAGAGGTAAAATGGGGAGTTGGATGGCAGTGATGTCTCTCAACCTGGAAAACAAATGGCTGGAAACCGGGCCTAAAGAAGACCTGTAAGTTTAAGAGAGGAGATGGCCTCGAGCATCTCCATTCTCCTACAGAGCATCACAGAGCAGCCTTGACTCCTCTCTGCAGGCCGTTCCACAACCATCATCATCAACCATCTAAACATCACACCTGAAAACAAACAGCTTTGTCTGGTTGGGTAAAGACTTCCAACACATTCAGCTTCCGAACCAACAAACCCAATGAAAATAGCTGCATTATTTACATAATCAATGAGAACGAAGTGGGTGAGAGTTTGAATGTTTCAGTAGAATTACATCACCACAGAGAATGATCATTAAATGTTGAAATAATTACGCTTCAACCTGAAAACATTTTACCAACATGCTCCGGATCTGAAGTGACCTTTTAACTGGCTGACCTTCTGTCAGTGGTGCTGCTGTTAAATCTAATTTCCTGTCTTTCTTCACTCTGTTAGCTCTCAGAAGTCGACACGCACAGCCTGCTTGTCAAAAGGAGGCTGACCTTTGTCTGCTTCTTTGAAAGCCTTTGACAAAAGACATTACAACAGGCTCTAAGTGAGCTGAACTACCCTGCTGTGTTTTCATCTGCAGTGTCTACAGTAAATGAAAGCTACCACCGCATAATGTCATGATTCAGTCAAAGATAGAGCTGCTTCATGAAGTCAACAATCAACATGTGCCAACAAACCGGACTGTTTCCTGAGGAAGGTGGACATGAGCAGCATTAGAGCAGCATTAGAGCAGCAGAGTGGCATCGACTCCTTTTACTCTCTGCCTTTTTGGACATATTTAGAAGTCAGTTAATGTATAATAAAGGATCAATGACTGGCGCGTATAGGATCAGATGATCTGAGCTCTGCTGGACACACCCCTTACCTGTCTGCCCTCAGAGGGTCATTCCATGTTTGCTTTTGTAGCTTCTGTGGTATTTGTCTTATTTAAAATGTGCTATTAGCTCATCCTGTCATGGATCCCCTGTCTCCTGATTGTTTCCTTCTAGATTTATGAACTTGTTTTTATTTCCTTTGCAGCTGAGAGCATCCAGGAGCTTTAGCTGATTCCATTGATATTCATAGGGACCAGGACAGGACGTGTGCCAAAACAGGAAGAGAAGAATAAAACAAGCCACTCAGATCCAGGACAGTCTAAACTGGCCCAAAGTTACTGTTACCATAGGTGGCAAGATGAAGTCAACAGTTACTGCCATATTTGGCCTGATTGGCTTGATCAGCATCAGGTGTGTGTATAGCCTCTATATAAGCCCAGTCAGTGAACGAGTGGAGAAATCACATCACTGACTGGTTTCCTGTGTAACATTGGTCGTCCGACAGTGACCCACAGCACCAGCGGAGGGGAGGGGGGATGTGGTCGCCCCAGCTACCCGGTGCCGTTTCAGCGTCCTGCTCCTGGGACAGCGAGGTTGTCCCGGCTGCTCTGTCTGGCAAGGTAGTCGACGGCACGCCAGGTGGAGAATGGACATCTGCCTGGGACTAGACACAGCTGAGACACGGAACTCTCTCAGCAATTACAAGGAGCAACTCCCTGCGAGGCGGGGTGGTCCACCCGGTGTTTGCCCCTTGTGTGGGAGAGAGCGAAAGACTGGCAGCGTGCAGGGAAGCACGAGACTGTACAGTGCTCTCAGAACAGTCCCCAAGGAACTGCACGTTTAACGTTGCCAGAGATGTCTGTTTTAATGATTTTTATGTTTGTCATTGCAGTGGGGTTTCCAGTGGGTGTGGCACTGGGCCTTCTGTCACAGTGGCTTATAGTGTCCTGGTTTGTTGTTTCACTGTGTGTGTGTGTGTGTGTGTGTGTGTGTGTGTGTGTGTGTGTGTGTGTGTGTGTGTGTGTGTGTGTGTGTGTGTGTGTGTGTGTGTTCTGCACAGGTGATCTGGGTGAGGTGCCACTGTTCCAGCTGGCCCACTGGTAAGTCCCCGCTGCAGTAGTCCTAGTGTAGTTTTAATTAATTTTAATTAGTTTTAGTTTAGTCTTTAAATTGTTTTAATAAAGATTTTAATTATGCTTTTATGTTAATGAATATGTTTTAATGGATGGAACCCACGGCTTCTTTTTTTTTTTTACCCCGTGTCCTGTCCGGCTGTGGAGCAAACAGAATAATGTCTGAGTGCCAAAAACAAGCCCAACAGTGTTGCTGTTTCAGGTGAGAGGTTACAGCCACTGCTATAAAACTCCTCCTGATTTTTGTTTAAATATAACCCCCAAAATCTTTATTAGAATGTTTTTATGGTTGATTGGACACGGAGCCTGAAAGTGAAGGGAAGGGTACAGAAAGAGGGATGGGGGAGAAAGTAAACAGAAAAAGAAGAGAACAAGAGACGTGAAGAGTCCACTTCTAGACCTGTAAATAAAGCACAAACAAACAAGCAAACAAAACAGGAAGAAAAGATACAACAGCAACAAACAGCATATGAATACACAACAGTTGTGATATTCTTCAAATGTATACGTATACACCAGTTCAAGAGAGTTCAGTGTCAACCACAGCCCCAGTCAATGTGTCTGAAAACACCTGAGTCCGTCTTTATGTGAGCACCTTGTGATCACCTGTGTGTATATATGCGCGCTTGTGTATGTAAGGTTTCTCTATTGAAACATTCAATAATAAGTTCGAGGAGCCACAGACCCGCCCCCAAGGCCCACGGAGGACGCGGAGGAGGTCCAGGCCCCAGACGTCCAGAGGCCACCCAGGGCACGGACACCCCAGGGAGACCGCCATCAGGGCAGTCGCTAAACTCTCCCCCAGAGGGCGCAGAGGCTCACCCCACGTGGGCCCCCCGGCAGTCGCCGCGCTAGAGCCCCTGGGGGGTCGCGGCTAGGAGCTCACAGGCACCGCCTGCAGCCGGCCATCCAGGGTAGATCTAGCCGGAACCAGAGACCCGAGACCCAGGAGCGAACCAGCCCCAGCGGAGGCCCGACCACCCCCGGGGGCCCAGATCCCACCAGGCCGCCACAGGAAGAAGAGCAGGCAGACACCCCCAGCACCCAGACCCAGAACCCACGCTTCTTAGCTTCTTCCCAGTAATGCACCGTATACGTGCCTGGTTTTAAATGGTTAAAGTTAAGTTCCTGGGGTGAAAATCCCCAGGTGGCGTTGATTTTAAAAGGTTTTATACGACAATCCTCTCATCTTACCACACCCACCGGGAAAATGCCTGATGGCCAGTCCAGACCGGTCCACATCCATTCCCAGGGCAGGTGCCATTGGAATGGGCAGCTCGCCGCGGGGCTCACACCAGTCGATCCAGACACACCTCCTTCACCTGGACGCAGGTCTGTGCACAGCAGGACATCACCTAGTCTGCTGGACTGTATGTTGTATTAGTGGGGATGCAGTGCAGATATTGGTGGGGACACATCACCTCTGTCCATTCCACATCTATGTCCATGGCTGATTCCTTGGGCGTAGTGATTAGTGATGCGCGGGTCAGGGTTTTGATCGACCCGCGGGTCCTGCACATTTAAAAACTTCTGACCCGCCCCAAACCGCCTCATTAAAAACACGTTATAATATTGACTGAAAGTGCTTTTGTTTAGTCTGACGTCTCCAAAATAAAAAAAAGGTTTTTTTTTACCGTCTCTAAAATGTGTTTATGCAAAGTTCAAAGTTTGCACAGTACATCATTTCTCCGTCACATTTTCTTTTATAAACACTAAAGTTTGTGGAGAAAGTGACTCCCTTTCCAACCTGTTTTTTTTGTTTTATAAATTGTATATAAAATATAATAAATTATAAAGATATATATTTATATCATAAAATATAATAAATTATAAAGATATATATTTATTTCATAAGTTTTATAAATGAGGCGACAGCGGTCGCAGAGCGAGAAACGGACGTCTCTCAGCCTATCATTACAGCTGTAGACGCTCGCTGTCAGCGTGGGCCTGTGTGTGCGCACACACACACACACAAACAAACACACGCACGCACACACACACAGTAACGGAGAATTTGGCTGGGGGGATGTATTTCTCGGCTGATCTGGGAGCGCCTAGGATTCCCGGAGGAGCTGTCCAAGGTGGCTGGGGCCTGGCAGGCTGTTGCCCTCCTGATCCGACCTCGGATAAGTGGAGGAAAATGTATGTATGGATGAATAGACGGACAGGAATTTTTCCGATAACGCAACCCCTGATTTGAACCCGCCCCAACCCGCCCCGCACTGAAGGTAAAAATTCATTCACCCGACCCACGGGGTAAAAGACAACCTGCGCATCACTAGTAGTGATGGTTTCTGGTGGGATTCTTTCCTTTGGGGTGGGTTCAGCAGCATGTGAGCGCTGGTGTGGAGGTGTTCTGGTCTCAGAGATGTCCACTGTATTTAGATTGGACCTCCCCACTGATAGGTCTCTGCTGAACTGTTTCTAAACAATTTTATTTAAAAACGGGAAAATAAACTCAACACAGTGGTTCATCTCCTCTGGAACAACAACACGAGAGCCTTTAGGAGATTAAAGAAGACCGTCTGTTTACTTTATTTAAAACAAATCATTCTTCTGAAATTCCCAAGGTGGAGTTGTTGACTCCAAACTCATTCCCTAAAGGTCTTATATTTTGCAAAATCTTCTTTCTAAAGATCTTTTAACAGTCATATCAGTCCCAAAGTCTGTGTCTGAGACCCAAAAGTGTTAAAATATTTTCACAGTTTTCACAGTTTTTTGAGCTAATGCCAAAACGGGTGCTTTCTAAATCTTTCCCCTGCTGATGTCAAGAAGGGAAAAGACCACGCCTCTCTAAAGGACAGAGTCAATCAGAGCAGCTTTGTCTACCTGAGCCCACCCCCACGATTTAAAAATTAAGGGAGCTCTCATCCTCACAAACGTTAGCAAACAGTCATGGTGAAGCTACAAACAAAGCACAGCAGTTGCTTTGTAGATGGTTGCATCAACGAGCAAAGGAGTCTTTTTTTATTCCCTTCATCTGAGACCCTGCGACCCACAGATGTCTCGTGAACACGTGGAGAAGAGAGATGGAACTCAACTTCTCAGCTCCTCCGCCCATTTGAAATGAAGGATTTGCTTCAGGAAGTGGAATGAGCCTGTGTAAAAACAACAGCTGCACTTAGTAAGAGTCAATTTGACCGATGTAGAGCTTTGACATGTTACCAAGATGTAAAAGTAATGATTCAGAGTGGATAGAAAGTGCAGAATATGGGACCTTTATAGCCTGGTAAACTAGACTGTCAGTTCTGCTCTGCAGTCTTTGGTTTAGCTATACTACATTGGAACCTCAGGAACCCACTGATTGGTCCGGTCATTCTCGTACTCGGCCAAACACAATGCTCTAATGGTTTGGTGGGCGGGATTAGCCGATGACGGCAGAGCTCTCACTCTAAAATTAAACAACATGGTGGCAGCTCGGAAACCGCGTTTGTTTGAAACGGCTTTGTCATCGACTTTAGACGATTCATATTTGGGCTTTTCTTTAATACGCAAACAGATAGAGGCAAGTCTTTTATTTAGAAAAAGGAATTATTGACCGTTTTGCCGACATTTATACTTCTCCACCGGTGTTGTGAAGCAATTCTCCGCCAGTACAGCAGAGGGCGTGTACCTTTTCTGGCGCGTCTGCAGTGAGGTCTCTGGTCGACCACAGTTTGTTTACTTTAGCCGACAGAGCAAATTTAGATTGAGCTGGAACTGATTAATCTTGAGGAACAAACAATGTTGTTAAAAAAATTAAACAGGAGCAAAGTACACAGCAGCGTTGATGGAATGTCCGTAAGGGGGTGGGCAAACATGAAGCTCTTGTTCAACCTGATGGTGAAATGCACTTCAGATCTGTTCACATGAACAGATGTGATGAGCTGGTTCGTCAATTGGAGCCACTGTTGACAAATTTAAAGGAAGCAGCATCAAGTCAGAAATGATCTTGGGTTGTTGGGCGTTTGTCTGTGATTTAAAATGATTCAGACATGGTTTTTTTTTTCACATCTTGAGAATAGATTTGTTTTTCAAAATATTCCCAGAACAAATGTGAAAAATGAGTTCTCTTTAGGGATCTAATTAGGATTTTATTTATTTTTATAACAACATAATGTGGCATGTACTAAGTCCTTAACCCATTAAGTTAGCTGGAAAAGATACATCAAATAGATTGAACCTAAACATGGACACATAGATTTTGTTTAGATGTAATCTTATAACCGTCCTACCTCATCCTATATCAGCTGGTCGGCAACAGGAGGACAGTTTTAGATCTGACCAGTTTGTAAATAGTGTTAGAGAATAAAATGGAGGGAGAACGATTGCACATCAAACACCTCACTATTATTAATGTGTGTGATTCTTTACTCTGACATTGAAGGTAAAGTGACAAGAATAAGGTCCCTGGGAACACAGCAGAGTATTTCCAGTGTGAAGTAGCCATGTGAGGACATAACGGTCTAGATTAGTACCCAGGACATAAAGCTGCCTCTCACTGATGGGACTCAGCCAGCCACCAGTTTAATCAGTTCAAACCTAAAGGAAATGTTTTCTGTACAAACTGTTTCACTAAATTCTCTGATGTACTGAAATGTCCTGGGCGCATTCATGCTGTGTGTTTGTCAGCTCAGAGCTGTACACTGATCTCAACAATGACTGTATCCCTGCCTTCAGAAAGTCAATGTGAAAAATAAAAAACTGATCCCAGTCTTTCTGCACGGAAACTGGACATGTTCCTTATGGCCCCACCATGCTGTGGGGCCATAAGGAACATGTCCAGGTCCAGTGCGCACACGCGCACACGCACACACGCGCACACACGCACACACACACACACGCACACACACACACAGTGAAGCTGTACCAGAAACTACTGTACAGGACTACAACTTACAAACATCTGTTGTCTTAACTACATGAAAAGTTGCAACAGTGATTCAAACATGAAAATGTTAGCTGTGGTCAAATCTGGACATATTTCAGCTGCAGCACTTAGCTTCTACCTAAGGATGTAAATGACCCACATCTTCATAGAACTTCTCTAAGTCATGGACTACCGAGCCCTTACATCAGTCTGATAGCAGTGAGCTACACTGTAGACACAGACACCACCAGACCCTCTGACCACCAACAGGTGATGTGGGTGAAGTGTCTTGCCAAAGGACACAAAGACAAAGTGAGCTGGTTTCAAACCAACAACCTTCTGTTACAAGACATACGCTCTACCTACTGAGCTACAGCTGCCTTTAGGATAATCATCTAACCCTGCAAGTATGGGCTCAGAAATCAGTCCGTCAGTCTCTCCCTCTTTCTCTCTCTCTCTCTCTCTCTCTCCCTCTCTCTCTCTCCCTCTCTCTCTCTCCCTCTTTCTCTCTCTCTCTCTCTCTCTCCCTTTATGAGGAGCAGGTGTCTATCTCCAGCAGTCACAGGGTGAGGTGTGTGTGTGTGCTATACATTTAACAGTTTTACATTTACAGTCATTTCTATCCACATACTAAGACACACTATATCAATTCCACAAGTGGGTATATATTTAAGACAGTTGTCAGTCTTCACAGGAGCGGATGTTCCAGTGCAATCCCCTCGATGCTCAGGGAAATGACAAAACATTCAAAAGCTTCCTCCCAGACGCTACAGGTGGCTGAGATGAAGGTTCCAAGGTCAGGTTAAGGGTGAAAGTTCAGGACAGGACAATTACAACAAGACTGAACAAGTACAGCTTGAAGCATTTCAGGAGAAATTCTCTCTAAAGGGAACATTACAGCATTACTTTGATTCGTAAAGTCACAACTTAATCAACCACAAACCCCCAGAATCAATGTCAAGTAGCTCAGTGGTTAGGGTATTGGTCTTGCAACCAGAGGGTTGCAGGATCAAATCCCCGCTCCAGCTGGGTTACGTTGTCATTGTGTCCTTGGGCAAGACACTTTACCCTCATTGCCTGCTGGTGGTGGTGATCAGAGGGCTGGTCGCATCGCCTGTGTAGCTCTATCAGCCTGAATGACTGACTGTAAAGCGCTTTGTAGTCCACTGACTTTGAAAAGCGCTGTACAAATGTGAGACATTTACATGGGTCGGGCTTGCTCTGCAGCCACAGGACCTGAACAGTCATTAGGTCCAACATGGACTCCTCTGGATACCAAACTATTCTAGAGTCAGACCTCAGGTCCTCTGTCTGTCAGCTGGACAATGATCTCAAACACAGCAGCAAGTCTACAACACAATGATGTCTAAAGGAAAGAGCCGAGGTGCTGAAGCTTTCCTCTTCAAACTTGTTTCCATTGAATAAATAATGACATGATGGAATGTGTTATTAGAAGAATGTTGATGAATTTTAGATCCTGGTAAAGTAGAAAGAGGAGATAAATACAAACAGCTCCAATGCAAAGGGTCTAGTTTAGAAGATGAATGAATGTGTCAAAAGCAGAGAAACTCTTCCTTTCTATTGTGGACACAAGGACACATCATGGCATGAAGCCACTCTCAGCTACAATAGATCTCTGCTGTTCTCATTAAAATATATATAACCCTGGTAACATCCAGAATCATTTAGATTATGTATGTTGATACTGAGACTCTAAAAATGAACTCCTGACTCTATTATAGGTCTACCCCCCCCCCCCCCTTTCTATTTACTCAGAGGAATGTTTTTTCTTTAGATGAAGCAAGCAGATGTTACTAGTTGACGGATTCTCATTTTAGAGCTGGTAGAGTTCATACTGGGTCTATTAATAAACATTTTATCGTTCTTTTGTTTTAATTCTCCAACACATTCTAGTCTTTTCTTTCAGGAACTTGAAACATTGCAGCAATTGTTAAAACATGCAAACAACAACAAAACCCAGCCTGTTGGATTACTCGGGCATTACACTGGATAGTGAGCTTATTCAGGCTTCATTACACAAAGATAAGCCGCATGGCATTAGAGAAACCATTAACTCCTTATCTGCTTCTGCTTCTGCTCAAAGAGATCTACTCTCACTGTTGGACCACTTCAATTTTATAAATATCCTCATGCAACGTGTAATCAGGTCCTACATTCACAGTACTTTTATTTTTCAAGCTGCTTTCCTTTCTGACTGTCCTGTAGTGATAAGAGACTTTATTTTATTCTTAATACGGAAATATCAAATAATGTAAACACTTTTAAACTTCCTCCCACACAACAGACCTCTGGAGGGGGCCATACATTCCTTCCAGGGGTATGAGGACCCCCCCCCCCCTTTTTTTTTTTCTACCAGGTCCCTGGGACTCCAAACATTTAGTTGACAAAAAAATAACACTGATTCAAATGTATAGCTTGGGAATGTTTGTTCAAATAACAAAACCCCTAAGTGACATGAAGCAGGACATTCTGTGAAGTTTCCCCCAGTGGAGTCTCATCCACATCTTTCTGTTATTAAGATGTGACTCAACAGAAAGTTGACAGTCTTTGTCTTTTAAGGACTCACATGTGTCTTTCAGAATGTCTTAAAACCGGAAACCTCTTTTCTCTCGTCAAATTCACAGACTCTGTATTTAACACCGTGTTCGTTTGAAACAGCTTTGTTATCAACTTTGGACGATTTAGATTTGGGCTTTTCTCTAAGACAGGGGTGTCAAACTCCAGTCCTCGAGGGCCAGAGTCCTACAGGTTTTAGTACTTACCCTGATTCAACACACCTGAATCTTTTGTTAAATTACATCTTCAGGAAGTCCCCAAGCTCTACTGAAGCTTGGTAATCATCCACTGATTCAAATCTGGTGTGATGGAGCTGAGAGACTTCTAAAACATGCTGGAATCTGGCTCTTGAGGACTTGAGTTTGACACCCCTGCTCTAAGACGTGAACAGATAGAGGCACTTAAGACTTTTATTTTGAAAGAGGCTTTATTGGCCGCTTTGCCAACGGGACACGGTAAAAGTTTAATCTACCAGCTGGCTCCAGTTGTTGCTAAACGGCTCTGATTGGTCCAAGCGCTATCCAATAGCATGTGAAGACGGTTTGATTGACAACCGTTGATCCCGCCCCTATGAATGAGTCGTTTCAGTGGTCAGACTATATCCACATATAGTCTGGTTTACCAGGCTAGTTTCTGCTGCTAACCATGTGGGACTTCACTGGGCTCAAAGCACACATAAAGCTCATGATCTGTCTGTCTCTTTACTGTCTGGTCATTTGAATTCTGCCTCCTTCAGATGAAAGATATCAGCGTCATCTCAGAAATTCAGTTTCACATATGTTGCCAAGATGTCACTCCTTAGAGTAGAGACTCCATAGTCTTAAGGTCTGGTAAAAATACACCTGAGTCTGTCTCCTTCAGTCCTCCACATGATCCACGTGAGAAGCTGTGATTTATCTCCTGACTCTCATCACTCCATAAGCAGGAACTACAGCATCTACCTTTGTGCTGACTGTAGCTCTAGAGTTCTGTGCTGCTGGTCATCATCTGCTCACTGGTGGCATGAGAGGTTCCCAGAAGGTCCTGTCAGACTAAACCCATTAGCTGCATTTTATTTCAATAAGTTCTGCAACAAACCCTGTAGGTTCTGATTTTTGTTTGCTGAATTTAGATTTAAACCACCGCTGAAACAAAGCAGTTCACTCCTCTTGATGCCAAAGTGCTCACTGGGCCTGACCACTCAGCAGATGGTGCCAAGGCCCACAGACAGCTGGCACCTCCAGCTGTGGGGTTAGAGATGCTCTCCTCACTCAATGGAATGTTGAGGAACAGGTTCATGGATAAATGAGACTGAAACCTAGAAGCATAAATTAATAAAGACATTTCAGACAGATGAATACTTATATTTACCTAAACATTTACACAAGTCATGGAGTGACACCTGTGAGCTAGTTCAGCCCAAGCTGCTCCACGCATGACTCAGGGAGACACACCAAACATTTCCTCTCAATCTGTGAAAACATCCTGCCTCACTCTACATATCTACAGTATGCTGCCTCTGCTGCTGCTTCCTGCAGGCTGCCTGCTCCCCCAACTCACACACATCCCTCAGCATCCACCCATCAGCTTCATGGTTAGAGACATTCTCAGCACTCCAAGCTAGAATGGAGAATTGATACCAAAACAAATAGGATGCAAATGTTATCTCTAATGTACCGTAATCACACAGCTTACAACTGTAACTTCAAATCAAGCAGACTTTAGACAGCAGACACCTAAACCAAGGCCTCTCACCTCATGAGAGTAGCTCAGCTCATATCAATACTTCTACACAGTTAGATGTCATTCTTTTCTATTATTTCTGATCCACTGCAGTTAAACCCTCTCTACATTAGATTAAGACTGCTGAGCTCTCTGTGCCCTGACAGGTTGGTGCAGCACAGTAAACTATTGTTAACCACACAGTGACGAGTAGGCAGGACTCCACTGGGTTGTGAAAATGTTGACTTTGAAAGACCATCGAGGTTCAGACCAATTTTTAAGTCGTGGATCATCACGGCTTTACACTGAACGGTAAATGTACTCAAAATGGACAACTTCACAACAGCTATGTTGCACTGACAGTCTAATATACTTGGATACAACTTGGTCTTTATGATGTATCTGGACACAAACATGCTTGTAAAGAAATGAAACATCTATAAAACATCACTAGTCTGGTGGTTCTGACTCCTACATCAGTCACTCATCAGTTTTCATGAGGGAGATTCATTTTCTTCTAACCAATCGTGTGACTGAGTGTATCATTATGTAGCAGTAATCCATAGCCATTGGACGAACGTTGGTGGTGGTGCAATGTGAAAACCCCTCAGTGTGTTCTTTGGTCTCACCCATTACATCGTTGTTGTTACAGGACAAAGTATAACTACATGCATCAGTTAAAGCCGATATTTTACAGAACTCACTGAACCAAAAGTTTTTAGCCAAGAAACTTTTGCAGTGGAATCATTAACTAAAAATCCTTCTTGGTGTTAAAAGTAAAAGTTTGTTAGCACTTTTTTTTTAGCTTTTAACTTGAGAATTTAGCATATCAGACAGAGGGAGAAGTGTGACCTAAGAGGCAAAAGGAGATGTCCCTGACCAGGCGACAGATAGGAGGAAAGCTCAACAGCAGATGCGTGTGAGTCATTTATCTCACTTGCACTTTGACACTGAAACTGTTATTATCTGGCGTCTGCACAGAACAGCTCAAGCTCTCTCACATTGAAGCAGCTGCACCAGATAACTCGTAAATGGAGCCATTTTCTAAAGATTTATGAATATTTGTTCCACAGAAGAGCAGAGACAATCTACTGAAAAGACCAGAAAAGCGGAGATAAACTCACAAGTGGAATTCAATTCTGTCTGAAGCTTTTTCTTCTATATGATCCAAATCAGTGTGTAAAGGAAGAATTACAGAAACAATCTGCTCCGTATCTCACTGATGACTGTTTGATCACTAAGTCTTTCCCACAAAAATGTCTGCTTGGCGTCATTAGAGGGTAAGAATTTAGGACTGATGACTTCTGATGAACACACAGCGTTACCCCCACTTCATTAAATACTGACTAGTCCTAATGTGGTGCTAACAACGATCAGAATCCAGGATGTGAGTCACACAGTTTTTATTTTCCAATATTCAGGCTCCTAAACTAAACTGATGTAAATTGATCAAACATTACTAGAAAGACCAGGGGCCTCATCTATAAAACTTTGCATAGAATCCTTACTAAAAATGTACTTGAGCTCAGAAAAAAGATTAACTCCTGCAAAGTCCATTTCCAATTTATAAAACTCTGCATACGCACAGATCCACTCAATTCTGCTTTATAAATCACTTTCATATGTAGCATGTTCTCAGCTGGTTTTGGATCAGATCCTGCCTCCTACACACCCACATTCTGCCATATATGGTCAATGCATGAATTATTTATATGTACAAAAGCTGGTACATTTCAGACATTTCATGGTTTAGAAGAAAACCTGAGAGTGGTCAGAAGCTGCAGGAGCGCTGGAGACACCTGGATCGCTCCGTTCTGATGGATTTGTTCATCTCTGGGTCCAGTTCAGCACACAGATCCATAGGACTGATCTAGAGAATCTAAATCAGCTGATGGAAATCTACATGTTTTCTAATAACTCTGGATTCTTCCATTTACTGGTGTGAGCTTCAAGGAGCGCAGAGCATACACACGAGTGTTGCTGTTCATGTCTCAGTAATTACAATAACTGATTCACGTGTCTTAAATTCACCATGTTACCATTTCACCAGCTGCGCTGCCAGGTTCTCATCTCCAAAATGTGCTTACACTAGGTCCAAAATTTGCATAAAATTATGTGCATTTTTCTGTCAAGTTTTTTGGTTTCAAGGTTTGTAAAAGTGACTTACACAACTTTCAGGCTCTGTTTTTGCTTCTTTTTTATAAACGAGTCACCTGGTCAGGTCTTCTTAACTGCTGGAGTCCATCAGCTTCAAGGTTCCTCATGTGGTTCAGATGGTGTTCTGGTTGGAGCCAGTGGAGGTTTGGGCTCCTGTTTTCTTTCTATCATCTAGAACCGGTCTGATCCTCTGACCTCTGACCTCAACAAGCTGCTGCTGACTGGATGTTCCCTTTTTTCAGACCCTTCATCGTTAACACTGGAGATGGTAGAGGGTTTTGATGCTCAGTTTGACCTTCAGCAGGTCGTCTTCACCACGTCTAGATGAATCACTGAGCTGCTGCCGTGTGATTGGCTGATGAGTTGTTTGTGTTAGTGACCGTTTGACCAGGTGTACTGGACAAAGTGGGCGATGAAGCATACATTTACACAACACCAGGAACCATAACATGATTCTCCAGATCTCGAGTGTCCTTCCTTCCTGGAAACGGACAACCACTTCCTGTCTGAAGGTTTTTTCTCAGACAACCTTCAGATAAATACTTTCTAACTCTGAGTTCTTGTGGATCACTGATGCCTGTCTAGCTAGGCTACACAACATAATGTGGACTAATGCAACAACTGCAATGCACTCGATGTACTAGAGCTGACTGGCTCCCCGCTTTCATTCCAAGGTTGCAGGGTGGCTAGCTGTGGATCGTCTGTCAGGGCTGTCGAAGACTTCAGAACACTAGCACACACGAGGACTGAGACTGATTAATGATGCCCCACAGCAGTGTGGATTAGACTCACCTGGCACTGTTCCTGAACTTTTCCCACCTCTCTGCTCTGCAGCTAAACCACCACCACACCCAGCTCCTCCATGGAGGGAAAGCAGTATTACTGCACCTCACAGGAGCTGTTTGTGTTTTAGTCCATCTTTTAAAAGTAAAACCTTTACTTCAAGTTCATTCAACTGTTGAAATGAGGAAAAACAATAAAAAGACAACCAATCAAATAGCATCCCCCTCCAATTCTGCCTTCCCTTTACAAAGTGGTTATGGTGATGGGATCGTAGATGTTCACTTTGAACCAGTTACTGCAGAGTTTCTGAAGAACAATAGAACTGGGCCTGAGTCACGACCTCAGACGTCTGTCATGGTTTCACAGGCAGAAAATCCCAAACTAGGAATGTCTGGAATTGGCCAAACTTTGGACCAACAAATCTAACTGAATAAAAAAGAATCAAACGTGAAACACTCTAAGAAGATATGTGGAATACAGAGGTGGGTAGTACCCAAAAAATGTACGTGAGTAAAGCCTGGGGCACACAGAAGACGAATGCGTAGCGTCTGCGCTGTTTTAAAAAAAACAAAAACATTATAGTTACTGAGAGTGGCTACACGGAGAGCGCAACGCAAACGCCGGTCTGCATGGAGGCGCTAAATATAGGTGCTGGTTCTATTTTTGGCAATTTTCCAAGAAGCGTTCAGCTGCGTAGCGCGTCCTGTGTACCCCCTAGACCGCGGCGTGGCGCATCCGTCTTCTGTGTGCCCCAGGCTCAAGAGTAGCACTACTTCAAAATATGTTTTACTCAATTTTTACTCAAAAAAGTTAATCAGTAAAAAGTTGCTGTCCCAAAAAATTCTTGAGTTAAAAAGTACTTGGTAAAAAGTCTACTTGAGTAATGAGTAACATCCATCTGATTTTTTAAACCATGCCATCAGACAGACAAAGTTTGGGAGAAATTCTAGTATCTTAAAGGCTTAAATGAAATACACTGATACAAATACATCAAAACAACTCATTTAAGCAGAAGAAACACTTTTCAAAGTATTTTTTTAATATAATGCTAAAACTTAGTAGCTATGTGGCTATAAATCTAGCTAGGTAGCTATCTATTTAGTTCATTTAATGAGCTAGCTATAGCTTTTGTGCAAGCTGGATAAAGATAGCTATCTAGCTATAAAATGAGAGTAGGAAAACAAAGCTGGTGCAGAAACACGTGGTCTCCTTTAATAAACTTTAGGTGTGTGTCTGGTGTATTTTTGTTAAAACAAGTTTGTTTTTCTGTAAAGTTACTCACAGTAGGTCGAGGATTCAGAGTTTTTACTCAAGTAGGAGTAGTGATACTTAAAAATAATACTCAAGAGTAAAAAGTACAGTGAAGTAAAACTACTGATTAAAGTTAAATTTTTTCAAACAGTTACTCAAGCAAATGTAACTAGTTACTTCCCACCTCTTGTGTTATAAATATAAATCAACCACTTAAAAAGTTGACTGTATTAGAGCAGACAGTTGATCTGTTGAGCATCAGTAATGATTCACTACTTGAATATATCAACCCTTCAGCCCGTGAGTCAAATTAAAGAGTGACCCAGATCTCTTGGTGCAATGCCACTCAACCATGACTGCAAGGAGTATGAAAGCTGCCAGAGAAAAGAGCCAACCTATACATGTGGGACAACAGATACACTCATTTCCAGATTTGTATTCATCACTTTGTGCCATGCTGCATTTAATGATTTGTCATGGCTGTTTAGTAACATGCCTCCAGGGACAGAAATGTCTCTCTTGGCTCAGGAACACATAGGACTCTTTACATTCACTGTTTGAATTAACTAAAGGGTTTCTGAAAGTGATCACTTATAGTTTACTGATAATAAAAGCAGCTGATTCCAGAACCTCCACACAACTCTGCCCAAAGGGACAGAACTTTGATTTCATGTAGAAATGATATATTTATTTAAACTCTTGAACTCATGATTTTAAATCAGACAAGGGTTTGAATATCTAAAGCACTGAGGCCTGCTGATCGCTGTCTGCTTAAAGCCTCTCAGTGCTGGATCCAAACTTTGGAAGGATCTAATTCCTTGGTTTTTAACCAGCATGAATACTGAGTGTCAGTTTAGTTCTTCTGGTTTTATGACGACGTTGGGATTTCTTTCCGTTCTGTTTTTATGTGCAGTATTATGAAACCAGACCATTCTGACTCTTATTGTCACGTTTAGTCATTTCATCAGGAGATATTTGCCTTCAAAAGACGTCCAGACCTGAGCAGAAACGCTGGGATTGAAGAGCGGTGTGCACAGAAACGAGCTCAGCATGACGGGTTCCTCAGTGGAACCGACTCACTCAGTCCTAGGACCTGCAGATACATGTATTACTCCTCTGATCACTTCATAAAAAAACAGGTGGCATAAATGTAAAGATTTCTATAGATAATGTAGCTACAGCTGGAATAATAGTTGTGTTTCAGAAGGCTGATATTGTAATAGCTGCTTGTATTTCAGATCAGAAGTTTTCTACATCTGAACTTTAAATAGCTGATAAAACTGGAAAATGTGATGTTCTGGTTGGAGGAGAACAGGTTAGACTCAAGGCTCTGACTTTAAGTTTTCATGTCTTTAATCTTTGAAGCTTTCTGTACAAAACGGGAGCAGAAAGAAAACTAGTAATAAAACCTGTTTCAATCTGTCCCAGTGGAGAGCGCCCGACAAAAAAGACAACCTTCAGCGATAACTTCAGGCAGAGAAATATGAAATGGATTACCTTGACTAAGGGCCTTACAGCAGGTTAACATGACATTTTCCTTCAGATGAATTTACTGTGTGCAGCAGGGGAGGCCTGCACTTCCAAAGGCTGTGCTCATAAATGCAGCTCCTTCTCTCAACAGATGTCGGACATCAGAGCATCACAGCAGTTTAAAGCCTTTAAAATAAATCACAGCACCATCAAACCAAGTCGGGATACAACTTAGAACAGTCTTCTAGAAATGTGGTCTCTTTGGCCCGTCGCTGTTCTTTAAAATATCTACAAAACAACTGGTTGTTTGAGAGTTGCAGAGTAATGGATGTTTCTGATGTGTTCTCAGAAACGGAACACATGGAGACCTAAAACCTGAGCCTGAGCTAAAATAAGACAAGAGTCTAAATGGAGCAAAAACTTTTGACCACACCTCAGCTGCATTTTATATTTTCTGCAGCTTGAATGTGATTACCAAAGATTTCCCAAATATCTGTCATGTCAGCACAGGCCACAGAGCTCCAGCTTCAAACACTCCACCACCACAGCTGGTTTCATTATTTATATGGAGCTCTTCTGCTTGGATCACTGTCTGATTGTGTCTGAGGGACAGCGTCTCTCTACATGTCCAACAGCTTCCTGTTTCAAAGAGGAAACCTCCTGAAAGAACAAACAGGAAGCAAAATGTGGATCAGCTTCTCTGTTTAGGCTCCTCACAAACATAATTAAATCCACTCAGATCAGCTTCTTTCTATTCACACTAATCACTGGAACTCAGTGGAGATCCATCAGTAGGGGGCGCTGTGACGCCACCCCACCAGTCTCAATTAAACTAAACGATCTCTCTATTATACATACTATAAGTGCTGAATCTGAATTTAGGTGTAGTTTTAAAATGTTCTCTCACTTTTTTACCAGACTGAAAGGTCATGCGATTTACTTCCTGTTTCTTTGGGGTCTTCCGCGCATGCTTCGGGCGCACAAATCTTTACCATAGACCTACGCTATAACTGGTGCATGTGCAGGGTGGGCCGGTCGCATAGACAGTATAGACGAATACTAAAGGCGACATCTATCAGGGGGCGCCACACGCGGTGGAAGTTTCTTATTAAAACTAGTAATAATTCGGTCACTGTGGCGCCCCTTCATGTTCCAAACACTAAACAATATGAACAATAATATAATAATATTAAATTAAGACTTGTTTCAGTGCTGACATGACACAGGTCAAAGGGCAGGTCACATTATGTGACAGGTCACAGACCACAGCTCTGTTTTATTTTTGAAATGAAAACGGGTGTGCCATGTCTAAGGAGGGAACAAGCGGAGGAGAAGAATCACAATATAAGGGTTAGTAACTTTATGTCGTCTATTTAATGACGTTTTGTGTGTAGATGCTTCATTTAGCTCAGTAGCTAAGCTAGCCAGAAGCTACAGGTCACATAAGGTAACGGTGGCTTTACATGCTAAATAATGCTAACATGAATATAGCTACTGCGGGTGAATGAATAAATCATGAAAGGAATCAAAGTAGAGCCGAAATCGCCTGGATTTGTCTCTAAAAATGATCTGGTGTTTTGGGCTTGTTATTAAACATCTTTTGCTGACACGACTGTATTGTTTATTGTGTAATGCACTGCTTGGTGCTGTTTATGTGATGATTTTCTTCTGATATAAGAATGTAAACATTAGTTTCCCATTCATGTGGGAGTTCAATTTACAGTTCTGCTTTTAACTTAAAGGGTCTGAACAAACAAAGACAAAACTAAATCTCAGTATTTCAGCAACTTTGAAGTCTGCAGCCTCAGTGGACCTTTTTTAAAAACAACTTGAAATCTGTCTTTTTAAAACTAATGTCAGATCCCGGACGAGCCCCCATTATGTTACAGCCTCCTTTCTGTGTAGGAGTAGAGAAGGAGGCCAACACAAAACAGCGAGGTTCAAAGCAAAGTATATATTTATGTTATACAAAATAAAACAGGAGGAACTGTTTAACTCAAACAACCTGACCAACGGGAATAAATAACATAAAATCACTCCTCTGTTCAAGTCATCAATAAATTATAAATAAGCTAAAACCAGGATGTTTACTAATTTAAAGGCAAAACAGAATAAATTCTGGAGAGGTTAAAAACTAGACACTAATACAAAGTGGAATCCCACACCTAATACACTCTGTCAGTCTAGTCAGCTGCTATAGGCTCTCTACATTAAGAGAAAGCTAAAAAGTGGAATCCAACAACAAAAATCACTAAGTTTGTCTAGTTAAACACTGCTCTGATCACACACACCCTGGGGACAGTAGACCCGTCTGCCGCTCCAGAATGACCTTGATTGCCGATTGGACCCAGCCGGCGTGCCGATGGCTGGAGTGAGTGGGAGGAGGGAGGCTGGTGGAGCAGCGGCACTGTCCAAGGTGCTGGACCGTAACAAATGGATTCATTGTGTTTTTTGTTCTGTTTTTAATCAGTTCTATTGGTTTTTGTGTTTGTGTGTTGTCATGTACAGCACTTTGTGACTACTGTCTTGAAAGGTGCTCTATAAATAAAGTTGTACTTTGGTAACATGTATATCTGTATATCTGTCTAGATGCACTCAGAGAATATGCCCCTAACAGCTGATGGTCTTCTGATGAATCATCCACTCAAACACCCTGAAGCCTGAGAGGTTATCCAGATGTTTGTGGTCTCTGACACACGGATATGTTACTGTAGTTATTACTGCTGTTAATGAATGGTGGAACATTGCTAGTAATTACAGTAAAAGTATATATTAATAGTAAAAAAATAGTTTTTTGAACAGTGCAACTTTATAAATAGACTTAATTATTGAATTGATAAAATAAAGTAGAATGACACAACCAGCCAAATGCAGAGGTGTTACAGTTTGGATTAACTTTATGTTTGAATGCAGCTACAAGTCAGTCATCATGCAGCAGCAGCAGCACATGACCACACCCCCACCTCTGGAAGTCAGCTTGAAGCAGGAGAGCTCTGTAATAGTAGTTACAGCTGAAGTCATATTACTGAACAATACTACTGTTGTTCATTCTTTAAGTATTTTTTACCTGATGTCATTTGTAAATGTGACCTTACTGATGGATTAAAATCTATATTTGTTATATGTTTGATTAACTTGCAGGTGAAGGGACGAGCACAGCCTGCACTGAGGACACCAACACCCTGTCAACACATCCTCAAGTTCATGACGAGTCTCTCAAGCCACCTTTAGACCTGCTAACTGACCATCCCTGTCTGGTAGGATAGAGGTGGTCTTAGTCCACAGAGGGCCCTATCAGATATCAGACTTTGAAATTCCACAAAGAAAAGATGAAGAGAGAAACTGAAGGAAGTTGACCCTAATATGTGGGTGGCCCTGTCACAATGCCAGAGACAGTTGCTGCTGCAGAGAGGAGCTCCTCCTGATGGAAGCTGATTCAAACCAACCTGAGATCCAGGTTGTCTCAATGCTAAACGGACTTGTTCTGATGAACAGCAACCCCAAGGTGAGACAGCTTTCATCTCATGATATTAAACTGCAAGGAACCACAAACCATTTTAGTTGAGTTGCTGATGAAAAACATGCAGATTCATGAAGAATCCATTTTCACCTATGAGGCAGCTAGAGAGTGGAATACAATTCCACAAAAAGCTCTCCTCATGAAGACCTTATGATTTATTCCCTGTTTGATGTGTAGAATTAGACCTAACTGCTCCACACCTTTAGTGAACTGGTGGTAGGGATTTTTACCAGCAACATTTTCAGTCAGATGAAAATATGTTGCTCCATTTCCTGCTCTAGTGGTGAGATGTGTTATTTTGCACATCTGAAAACTGACTTGCAAAAATGCGCCCCACCAAACAACATTTCACCAGCTGCCACTGATTTCGAGTTTGGGGTTGTTGGGGTTTGTGTAAAGAGTTCATCTAGAAGTGTGGACTTCTTTTAGAACCTGGGTCAGAAACAAACAAACCAAGTTTAGCTTTGACTGGTTATGATGATGAAAATAAAATGAGTTTCAATATATTTAACGTTTAATGACATGACCTGGTGAACTGACGTTATCACACTGAGGCATTAAGGATTAAGACAAACACCTGCATGTCTTTATAGAAAATCATAAACACTATTTAGTAAAGATCGTCTACCTGTTTAAACAGGGTCAGTGCTTTATGGCATCAGCACCTAGTATAAATACACTCTAGTATAATAACTCTAGGTTTACAGTTATGTAGAATGATGTGAAAACAAGCATCTTAATGTTGCTTTGAAACCATAGAACAGATGTGCTCTTACCCTCTGCACCACCTGTGTAACCAGGTGTGTCTCTCATGCAGGTTTCAGGCTCAGGTGTTTAATGTTTGCACCAAAATGAAGAGTTTAAAGTCATCAGCCCCCAGAAACAAAGCGCCAGGCCAGAACGCTGCTGTCAAACAGACCCAGGGATCCTCTAAACGTCTGATCAGTTCTCGTTATGTTGAACTGCTGCATCAGTTAAAGTGGATGTGTTTACTGTGTGTTTGTCATGGTGTTTACTTGATGTTTATTATGCATCATAAATGATTGTCTGACTGAAAGGTTACTAATATTTTGTTTATATTTTACCAAGTGACCAGAGGTGTCATTTATCACAGTGTCTATTCATCACTGCTGGCTGTGATGTCATGCACACACTCTAGTTGTTTTTGATGGAATTAACTTATTTCAGGTAGCAGAAGGCATAATGGAATTGTTTACAATGCTGAGGGCGCAGGAGGGGAAGAAGACCCCAAAAGCTCTCATCCACTTCCCCCACAAGCTGTGGGGTCTTCCTGTCAATAACACTGCAGCTGGCTTCACAGGAAGTGCTGCATCTGGTCAGGATGCTCTCAGTAGCACCCCAGCAGAGGGTCATCAGAATGGTAGGAGTGATGGAGGAAGACTGCAGACGTTTGGACATGGTTCTAGTATGCTGTCAGCTGCTTCAGTGAGCTGAACTCCTCACCCTGAAGGTGAGTCCAGCCACCCTACAGAGGGAGATCATTCCCAAACCAGAGCTGGCAATCGACTCTTTCATGTTGAGGACTGTGACCTAAAACTACGACGGTGACTGTTAAGGCTAGAATACACCGGACACGTCGGCGACACGCCACGTCGTGGCTGCGGCGTTATTTTGATTTAAAACCATTCTAGTCCATCAGATCACTCACACAGAGCTCGCCACAACGCGTCCCAGACACGCGAGACGCCGCCAGCCTGCTAAAGATTCGCACCAGTTTAAAAAGGAGCGCCAGTCGCAGCTGTGCGCGTGTGTCACGACATGTTGAGTACTTTCTGACACCGCCATTACCATGACACCGACGTTACGACGCAGAACGGCTCCTATTACGGCACACAGAAATAAACCGCCACAAACATTACGGCACACATAAACAACAGCTCCATTAAATAGCTTACTGACCCATTTTGAAAGAATTAGAATTAGGTTCCCACAACACACGACGGCAGCTCTGATCACATATAAACAAAGAATTCACTTCCCGCTTCCAGTTTTCAATTCCCGCGTGATGTTGTGACTATCGCGCGATTTTTTAAAGCAGCATTCTACGGCGCGCTGTGTCAGGAACGTGTCTTGTGTGAGTACAAGACTCGCCAACACCGCAGCCAGAAGGTGGCGCATCGCTGAGGTATCCGGTGTATTCCAGCCTTTAGAGTGGCTGCTTGATGTCCCAGCTTGATGAGGCCTACAGGACAGCAGCATCTGCAACTGGGCCTGGAAATAGAGGGTTCAAAGTCCAGCTCACAAAGACTACGTGTTCTAAAGCTTCACATGACTCATTACAACTGAACATGTCAGAAAAATGAATCTCTGAACACACAGAATAGGGATGGAGCCAAATACAAATACGGTATTCAGAAAGGCACAAATAACGGGGTTTTTCATAATACTTATTTTGAACAAGTACTTTAAAAAATATTTGTATTCAGGAACAAAAAAAACTTGTTCCTGAAACAAACAACTGCATTTCCTCATGAGAGGACATCCTGCCCAAATGAGTGAGTGAGTGACGTTCAGGAGCTGTGTTGGGTAAGTTACTTTAAATAAGTAACTTAGTTACATTATTAGTTACTTCTTTCAAAAGTAACTCGGTTATTTTAAGTTACTCGTTACTTTCAAAGTAACTAGTTACTAGGGAAAGTAACTATGTTATAAATAAAACAATTACATATTATAAATGACCAACCTAAATTTACTGTGATTTATTATTTATCAGCTGATGCTGAGGGCTTCATACAGTGATATAAATCACTGGTGTCCAGCTCAGATCTTTTAGAGGCGATCAATACATCAGTTACACTTTTTTATTGTGTCTTTCTGATGGTATCAAATAGACCAGAACATAAACAGTTATCACTCTGAACTCATTTCAAGATCAAACTAAAATTTTGATAGCAAAAACGTTCAATCAAAACAACAGGATAGTCCTTAAAGCGGCTCTCTGGAGCATTTTTTTCTGTATCAAAGTTTTCTAAATGTTTTAAATGATATTTCAGGTCTAAACTAGGATCTATGGGTTGAGTTCCACAACATCTGTCATTCTGATGAAGACCCTCCTTCCTCCTAGAGATCACTTTCCATTATTTCTTGCCGCCGACATTTTTCAGCCAATGAAATTCAAATTTCTGCATTCTCTCAACATGCACGCGCATCGACCAAACCTGTACCAGTAGGGGGCGCTGTCGTACAGGACGCTCCGTGTGTTTCTCTGCCGTCTCAGCCGTTCACCGACTCACAGCTCATTTCTACTAAAAACCTACCCATTCCCCAGCTAAAGATGGATTTATTTTTATTTTTAAACCTTTCACCTCACAGAATGGCAAGGCTTGACAGGATTATGCGTTTATTTTGGTCAGAAAGTTCATCCAGGGCCGAGTCAAGTTCAGCTTCAGAGTCCAGCAGCAGCTCTCTGCTAACAGAGCTAATATCAGAAGCAGCAGGGACAGAGAGGGCTCATCAGACCCTCGTAGTGTTGGAATAAGATTGTGAACTGTGAGTGATTAAACCCTACACATTGAGCGGTACAGTTCATGCACGCAACGTATATGCGCCGCGCTCACGCGCGCTCACGCGACCGGACGCGCGTGTCGAGATGTTTTGAGGAGGAGCCTTTGGACGCTAGATTCAAAAACTGCTCTCTTGCTGAAATAATCCAGAGTGCGGCTTTAAATTAACTTATATATTTAATTTTGATCCATCCTACCTTTATTCAGTAGAGCTGCTGTTTTCTCATGACTGATGAGTTCAGTCTCCTCAGAAGGAGATCTTAGTTTCCACTCAGCTTTGACCACAGGCTGATACCAGAACAGAGAGGAGCTGAGATGGTTTTTCAGAACCATCAGCACCTACGTCCAAAAAACCGACAAGCAACGACGAACTCCGACTCTTTTATCTCAGTTTTTGTTAAATCCAGTGGTTTCACTTTCTCACAGTCCAAAAACTTACGACATTTAGGATGAGCTGCTAAAACTCCAACTTTAACGAGCCACCTGCTGTGTTCGAATGGTGCAGCGTGGGCCTGGAGGATGAGACCAGTCCAGGGTGAAGACAGCTCAGCGCCACCAGCTGCAGGTGGGTCTGCCGTATCGTTGTAACAGGTCGAAATTTGAAACTTTGATAACGATGAGAAATGACTGTAGAGCTCCAGATGAGGCGGAGGTGACTCCAGCCTCCGGGAACCGCGGGTGGTTAGAGTTCCGACCTGAGTCACCTCAGACCAGGATGAGCAGGTGAACCAGATCGGCCTGGTGTTGAGGTGAAGACCCGGTTCCTGGGTCTCTCGCTCCTATCTGAGTCCACTCATCGTCCAGCGGGATCGGAACAGGCGCGGAGGTCAGGGGAGAACAGGCATGAAGCTGATCCACCTGAGCAGAAACATCAGAGCTGTAGTCCACGGCCGCCTTGACCTCCTCAACAGGAGGGTTCTCAGCCTCCGGAGTTTCAGGTGGACAGACAATCGAACCATTGTTTGGTCCAACAGACGTCGCCAGTGGGAGAGTGGCAGCGTTGTACTCCTTGACTCCCGCTGCATTTCACGGAGGAGCGCTCACAGGTGAGCAGGGTGTGACTGGCAACCTGCCGCCCCCCTATTTTAAGTTACAGGCCTCCTCCGTTTCTTCCCGCTGTTGCTGCGGTCCCACCTGACACAAAGTAACGAATAACAAGTCTAAATTAATCCCAGTAACGAGGAACACGTTCCTGATTTTGGCAGATTAACGCGTTACCGTGTTCGTTACCATAATAATAACGTAGTTACTGTTGCGCGTTACTTAATAACGCGTTAGTCCCAACACTGTTCAGGAGTCACCACCTGGACCAGCCTGCTGCGCTGTGGGAAAAACACTGCAGGTTCATTAATGAAAGAATAGGAAACGTGAGGACAGCAGCAGCTTCTCAGCCTAAAGGACAATAGGAGAGGCAGCATGAGACGTGCAGGTCCTGCTTGAGGGTCAGAAACATGTGGTTTGTGGGCCGAATCCGGCCCGTGAGTACCCCGATATAAGGTATGTGACCCGACTGTTTTCCCACATTTTTCAAGAAACCAGTTCAGCTTTCTTACCTTCTTTTCTCTGTCTTCTTTCACTTTTTAAAGGTTGTCATAATATTCTGTGTTATGCTGTTTATTCTAGAGTAGAATAAAAACCCTTTATTGTCCCTCAGGGGGGACATTCAGGTGCAGCAGCAGCAAATTGACGGCAAGTCAGGAACAAACCGATTCACACAAGGATAAAATATTTAAAAATAGAAAACTAGAATAGAGACTGTAAAATAAATATTGCATTATATTAAAATGGATAATTAAAGAAAACTTGCAGTATAACGTAAATTAGAGGTGTAACGCAAAAAACATGGATTTTTACAAATACAAATAGCTACAAATACAGATAAAAACACCTGTTGCTTTGCACAGCCCAGTACAGAAACAAGAAAAGACCTATGTGAGTAAACACAAATCTTCAGGATAAAGAGAAAATGATTAGAAGGTTGGTGATAAACTGTTCAATTCAAACTCATTTTATTAAATGTTTCTGCTTCTGTACATCTGTCAGTTTTGTGAGTTGAAACACGTGAGTGATTATTGTCACTATTCAGTCATTCTTTTACTAATATGCATGAGCAAACTATACTTTTGTCTTTTACCAAATTTGGTAATCACTTTAAAAACACAGGAAACAGTTCATTGATAAAACGTCAAAAGTATACATATTATAACAGCTAATAAATGTTTAATTACACAGAATAGAATATCTGAAACAAAAAACAACTGGAAGCTTCATGTCTGCTGCAGAAACATGAGAAACTCAGCCTTTTAGATTTGGGAGACTTCTAATATATCAGATTTCTGTATGATTGTATTGATTAGACTCTATTTATGACTTCTATTGGAGGTTTTATTATTGTGGGGCGCAGTAGAGGATGGTGTAAAGCTACAAATCAGATCATGAATCCTGTCTTACCTTTAGTGCAGTGGTCAGCATGAGCTCGGTTTGGTAAATCAATAAAACTGAGAACTGCAAACTCTCTCACTGGTCATTTTATTAGGTACACCTGTTCAATAAATTGTAACACAAATGACTAATCAGCCAATCACATGGCAGCAGCTCAGTGCCTTGATTCATCTAGATGTAGTGAACACGACCTGCTGAAGGTCAGAATGAAGAAGGACCATGGGACCATGACCACATATAGAACATCTAATGATGCTACCAACAGGACGATGCTCCATATCTCAGATCTTAGGTCATTTCTAACTGGTTTCTAGAACATGATGAGTTCACTGAACTTCAGTGACCTCCACAGTCAACTGATCTCAATCCAAATGAGAGCCTTTGAGATGTGAAGGATCAGCAGAGGATGGTTTCCATCACCTTGTTGGATCAATGACACCAAGAATTATGAAGGTTCTGAAGTCAGAAGGAGGTCCAGCCTGGTATCAGCAAGATGTACCAAAGTGAGTGTCAGTAAACCAATGCTCAGAACAGGGCCATCAAACACACTAAAAACTGTTGGGTTAAAGTGATAATATGCAGTTTTGCTTGTATTGGGTGCAGTCTGGTGTCCGTTTTAAATCACTGCATTAAAAAGTTAGCATATTGTTTCAGCTTCTAAATGCCAACCTGTTGAAATGTCTCCTCAGCCTTCATAGCTTTCTACAGGAGCGGTTATTTACTCCTTCAAAGAAATCAGCTGTGTTCAAGCAGGGAGAGATGGAAAAAAAATCAGGAATCATGAGATAAAAACACTCCAGCACTAGCATAACAGCTAGCCACATTGGGTTAGCCTAACCCTCGGGAGACACGTGACTTCCTGGGTACCGTGACGGCGACGGAGATCTTGCAATCGTGGTATTCTGGATCTAATCACCAGATGGGGCTAAGTGACTTTTCATTAACTCTGTAAAGGGTCATATTAGCACAGACTGGCTCAAGGAAAAGATTTAAAAATATGAAAAATTTGTATATCATCACTTTAAGAATAACCCAGTTTGGGCTGTTTTATAACTCAACCACTGGGTCAATATTGCCCCAGCCCAGCAGTAGTTAATCTGACCCAGCAAGATGGGTTCCTCCATTCTATCCCAACAGATGAGTTAAATATTCCACCCAAATTCTGGGTCAGAATAACCACAAATCTGGCTAAATTCAACCACACACATGTTATTTATTCTACCCAAATGCTGGGTCAAATTAACTACAATTCTGGGCTGTTTCAACTAAATATATGGAGTTATTTACTCTACCCAAATTCTGGGCCATATTAATTAATTTATGGGTTGTTTCAACAACATATATTGTTAATAAATCCAAATGCTTGGTTAAATTTACCAATATGCCCAAATACGGACATTCTAAGACATTACAGCAAAATCTATAACAGAAAATTGCAACTCTCCATATCTATCAATCTGCCACAACACACATGCTAGATTTGGTGACGTAAAGCATACACTATGCAATAAACACTTAAATACTGGAATCTTTACAACCTTGACATTTATTCATCTAAATGTAAACAATATAAAAGGCTCAGATCAATTCATTCAGGTCAAAACCTGGAACAGATATAATCAATGTAATTAAAACATTCAGTGCAAAACAACTAACAACACTTTAAAGGCCGAGTGTCAATTTTTCAAACACCTATTTGCTCTTTTTGCAAGCAAGTATACTAGTTTGAAGAAACTTTGCTAGTTTAGATTCCCCTCCTTGTTAAGATTTGGTTTTTAGGTGGACCCAAGATGCAGGGATGAGTAAAAAGCAGCAGCGTAGGCAGGTATGAATTTAAAAAAAGGAGTATTTTATTAAAAACAGCAGATGACGATGACAAAGACACAGTAGGATCCAACAAACCATAACAATACAGGGAGGCATAAATAAGGAGGAAAGTGATCACAGGGACGAGACACAGGTGGGCTGGATGACAACAAGGAACACCTGTGAGAACAACAAGTGGAGAAACAGTTCAAACACATGACTGGACACCAGGGGGAACAGGATGTGACAGTCCTGGCATTTCATAGATGGCACTTTGCAGGAATTTCAACACATTTCACACTCTGTTGGGTATTCAATGTCTAAAATAAAGAATGCCTTGAAGCAGGCGTTGATGGCCTGAAGCAGTGTGTCTGAGCAGGCCTGAGACACGTGCTGGTCATCATTTCCACATGTCAGGACGTAGGGGTATGGTCTTGATGCCTTGGCCTCATTGAGGTATTCCACCATGTTTGTTCCAGGCTCAGAAAGAAAGAAAGAAAGAAAGAAAAAAGAAAGAAAGAACGAATGAAAACAAACAAGTAAATTAGCTACCAACGCTACTCCTTTGTTCATATGTAAAGTAAAGAAGTGCCACATGATTTTTGACCAGTTTAAGACAGCTACAGATAAGCCACGTGCACTGTTTTTAAAAGGCTCATGACAATGTCTAAATGGCAAGCTACGTTATTAGCCAAACCAACCAACAATCCTCAACAACATACAGATCCCACTTTAGGTAGCAGCACAGACATGATGAGAATTAGATAGACTGTACAGAAATGACACAAACCTTGTGTTGGGGTAACCGTGGCAGTGGCAAGAGATCACCTCCCATGTCAGAGAGTGTGGGTTCAAACCCCGGCCTGGCCATGTGTCCAAACATCCTTGGGCAAGATACTGAACCCCCCCAACAACTGCCTCCCAGGCGCCATTCTGAGTTGGCAGCCCACTGCTCCTCAAACAATGAGGATAGGTCAAATGCAGATATGAATTTCCCCAAGGGATCAATAAAGGATAAATTATTATTGTATGGTTGATTTGCCTCCCACAAGGATGAGTTTTTTGTGGCCCAGCTCAGACTGCAGCAAAAATGAGGCTGCAGCCAAAAACGAGCCTGACTTGTGAGCACCTGTGTGTGTGTGTGTGTGTGTGTGTGTGTGTGTGTGTGTGTGTGTGTGTGTGTGTGTGTGTGTGTGTGTGTGTGTGTGTGTGTGTAAGGTTTCTTCATAGTAAAATTCAATAAGTTCAAGGAGCCACAGACCCGCCCCCAAGGCCCATGGGCAGCTGCAGAGGAGATCTGAGCCCTAGACATCCAGAAGCCACACAGAGCGCGGGAACCCCAGGAAGACCACCGCAGGGGCAGCCGCAAACCCTCCCTCCAGAGAAGCACAGAGGCTCACCCCACGTGTGTCGCCCAGCAGCCGTTGTACTAGAGCCCCAGGGCGCCCTTGACAAGGGGCCCACAGGCACTGCCCGCAGCCGGCCAACCCAGGGCAGATCCAACCTGGAACCAGAGACCCGAGACCCAGGGGTGAACTGGCCCCAGCAGAGGCCTGACCACACCATAGAGCCAAGATTTCACCAGGCAGCCAAAGGAAGGAGAGCAGGCAGATGCCCCAGCACCCGGCCCCGAACCGCGAGACTCCCCAAAATGCCAAATTCACCACCCAATGGCAAAAGTGTGGGTGGGGAGGATAGGCCCTACAACAGAGGAGGGCCTAGAATGTCACAGGAGGGGGGATGACAAGACCCAACAAATGAACAATCTCACATAGACACAATCGCACACTCCCACCCTCATGCACACACACATCCCTAGCAAACATACCAAGACACACAACAGACGCTGTACACCCACTCTCACTTCTCATACATACTCTATTTTCTCAGGACCAGGGACCAGCACCCTAAAGCTGAAACCAAACCCCAGACCCAGGAGATGGTCCCTTTTGTACCGGGGTGGAGATGAGCAGACTACCACAGCAGTTGAGCAGTCCTCCGACACAAACCCCGACCAGACGGCCAGCTCCACTATCGGCCCCCGGCCCAGGGTAGCAAGCAGAGAACAGGGGAATAAAAGACCCCAAATCTCCCTCTGCCGGCTCCAATGTGGTGTTGATGCGTGTTGTAGTGGGATGCAATTAAAAGAAAAGGTGAGGGGCAGCACACCATCCCCCACCCTAGACCCTAAATGTCTACATGCAATGTGGAGGTGGGCAATTACCCCAGAGGTGAGGCTGGTTGGAAAGACCCATCCTCTCCCCCAGTTGGAGTTAGGTGTGCCCACTCCAAAGACCCTAGATTTGCATTGTGAGAATGTCATGAGTGGAAGTGTTTAAAATGTGCGTTAAAATTGGGCCACAGAGATGATATACCCCACCTGTGATGTACCTGTAACCCAAGGCCATGTGTGAGTGGTGATACGATGGGGCAGAAGGAGAGAAATGTCCGGGGATGGGGAGGTAAGACTGGGGGACAAGCCCTCCCAGAGAGCCAGCTCCCCCGCTGGCCCCACATTCCCCAAAATCCACCCAGAGCAGGGGGATCTCAGGCCCATCCGTCCAGGCCCCATGGCAGTGGCCCAGCGCGGTACCATGGAGTCCCTGGTTGCCCACCCTGCCCCATCCCAGCAGGGGTGGTGTGTAGCTCAGTGTGGCCGGTCTGGTAACTGGAGGGTTGCTGGTTCAATACCAGCTCCGGCTGGGTTACGTTGTTGTTGTGTCTTTGGGCAAGACACTTCACCCACCTTGCCTGCTGATGGTGGTGAGGAGAGCCCATAGGCGCCAGATTGTGTGGTGACTCCAGCCTCTGACAGTCTTCTCAGAGCAGCTGTGGCTAAAGTGAAGCTAACTGCCATCAGCGTGGGAATGAGTGAATGTGTCTATGTAGTGTGAAGCGCTTTGGGAGTTCTAGGACTTAGAAAGCACTATACAAGTACAAGCCATTTACACCTCCCCCCCCACACACACACACACATGCACATTCAGTCAACTCCAACATACACAAGACATAGACACCCAGGTAATAATACCTAATGTATTACCTTCTGTGATAATACCTTCTGTAAAACCTTCCGTAATACCTGTGTGATCACACGACAAACCTTTAACATCTGCAGATTATAGCTGAGTCCAGGGGTGGACTGGCCATTGGGCATAGTGGGCATTTGCCCGCTGGGCCACAGGTACTTATGGGCCAGCTGCCAGCCTGCCAGGTGATTTTTTTTTCGAACAAATGATAATCAGGAGTTGGGACGGTATTAGTCTTACCTATTGGTTTACAAAACGGGTAGATCCACCCATTAGACATGATTGATTATGGGCTGGACCAATCACAGCCCAGGGCCGAGTTCCCGTCTCAGCTGTCAATCAGTGAGATACAGCGAGATGAGATCGGGAAAACAGACCAGAAAAAAATGAAGAGGAATAGGGGGAAAATTTAGAACTATGCAGCAGATGCTTCCAAATATCTGAAGATAACACAAACGTTTGTCGGTGGCCATGGTGGAGTGTTATCCTCCTCCTCCGCTCGAGAATCACCTGCACGTTCGGCAGGTGATAAAGATGATGATGAAGAGGAGGAGACCGGCGGCCGGTTCAAGAGGAGGATTCTGAACTTCAACAGGTAAGAAGTGATGAACTGCAGTCTTGGGGCTGATATTAATCAGTTTGGTTAACTAGTTTATTTTTGTTGTGCTTCCTAGCATTTAGAAGCCATATTTTACAGCTCTGTGATGCGACGGAAGTTTCTCTTCTTTTTCTATGACGCAGTACTGATCATGATCTTAGCTGTAGACCGGTGACCGGTGGTGAAGTTAGTTTAAAGTTAGTTTGTTGAATTCAGTCCCTGGTTCACCACGGTCAACAAATTCTCACTGGATGCCACTAAGATTGTGGGTAGATTGGTACCAGAGGGCCGTTTTGAGTCACGGACCATCAACAAATATCCAGTCGGTTTAAACCCTTACAAAAAATCAATAGTTTCTAGGTCACGTTACCAAAAGACACAGATCGATTACTAGTTGTCTAACAAAACTGGACTAATCAGACACAGCAGTTAACACATTTCATGGAAATTCAAATGTTATATTAATATAATTTTTAGAAAATTATGGATTTTTTTTCAATAGCTTCCAGGTCGTGTGATCAAGAGACTCAAAAATCAGCTCCTGTTCCTAAACTGGACTAATCAGACACAGCAGTTTTTAACACATGTTGTTATTCATATATTTAATTTAATTTCCTTATTGTGTTCCTGTGTTCCAGAATTGTTTCTGCTGATCACTGAAAAGGACATCCTCACTGGACTCTGACAGGGTGGCTGAGAAGAGTGAGCTGCTGAAAAAGCTCCTTCTGTAGAACGGTGAGGTCAAATACAATCATCAAAACACTTAGAATGGATCAGATCTGATCAGGTTCAACTTTAAGTTCAAAGAGTCTAAAGGTTTTGATTCAACTTGATGCTCAGAAAATATTTCTATTAGAATTCATCAGAATTAGTAGAATAAATATTAGAATGAGGTATTATATAAATACAAACAGCTGTTTTCTTCCAGCCTTAACATTTACCTGTCTTTTATAGGATGATGTCACTCATTTTCTGAAACCTGATTTGGATTCTTCTTGGTGAGTACAGTCTAGAATACATGATTAAACTCTATTATAGACTAAAGATACCAGTACTGTGATCATCTGATCATGTCCAGTATACTTTCTCACCGTTCTGTCTGACTCTTTTCACTTTTTAAAGGTTACTGTGTTTGAAGAAATATTTGTTGCACCAGCTGATACTGTTAATTGATGAGGTGAGTCTATCATCTGTGAGATACCAGTCATTCATAATCTGTCATGTATACATTTTAATATTCAGCACATCTATGTTCCTCTGTTATATTTTTCAGGATCCCATCATCCTTCCTTCATTGTTCAAGTGGATCTTCTTAGTAAGTACTGTATAAAGTTTTTGACACAACATCTGTACACATACCAGACCAGATCAGCTTTTCTTACCTTCCTTTCTCTGTCTTTTTCACTTTTAAAGGTCTCAATGTTTGAGGAAATGTGTTGTTTTGTTTATTCCTGTCATGAATAAATAGTTCATAAAAATATCTTGAAATTCAATCATTACTCTCTCCCCTAATTTATCGTGCGTGTGTGTGTGTGTGTGCGCACGTGCGTGCACGTGTGCTAGTGTGTACTTTCAGCTGGTGGGCTGGTCTGTGCTCAAAATGCCCAGGCTGATTTTTAGTCCCAGTCCACTCCTGGCTGAGTCTACTGTCCATCTGAAGCAGATGATCCTGGTTTATAGAAAACAACCCACAGAATCCCTCCAGTCACTGGTTTAAAAGGGAGAACAGTCTGGTTTAATATTCTAAATGTTGCTGTGGTTTTCAGTTAGTGGTGTTGGAAACTGGACCTGCTCAGTGTGCTGGAGGCTGCACACCTTGACACAGCTGTGACAGCATCTACAAAATTATCCATCAAAGAAAAGTGGAGCAAATTCCTCCCTGACTGAAGGACTTCTAAGTGGCCAACTGTTGTGAAAAGGTTGGGCTTGACTAGCCGGCTCTAATTGCATAAGCCTTGGCCCTTCTCCAGGGGCCTCCCTTCACCTTATAAATCACCTGAATGTCTGTTTTATTCCACAGCGCTGCACTCATTGGTCATTTCTGCTCCAGGTCTTCAGTGCCCAGTTTTCCAATATTACTTCTCTCTCCACCTAATAATTCATAACTCCCATCAATCCTGGAAGCCGATAATCTTGCTGCCTTGATTGATTTCAAAGACACAACCACTGAATCATAATCATGGAGTGAGTTGCTCTGAGTTGCTTACAAAGTTAAAGTTGATGCTCCTGATTGTGACTCATGAAGGCAAAGAAACACGGTGAACAAAAGCTGCAGTGATGCTATTAGTCCAGAGCTCCGAGGTCGGCGATGGAGAGGTGAGGGGAAGGGATGGAACGTCTCCTTTAATCAGTGAACTCTTCACATGCCTTTCACTGAATGCCAGATCAATTTCACAGCACTCTTAGGAAGAATTTCTCTGTCTTTTTTCTTCAACGCATTAAATGCAGAGGTTCAGAACAGGTGGAAACAAATGATGGCAAACATGTCTGAAGCTCTGCAAATATGCCACTCAGAGTGAACACATGACTAATGCACTTTCTAGATGGAATAAAGTCAAAGCTTAAGCACACAGACTGATGGTTTAATGGACGTAAAATAATCACATAAATGAAAAGAGCCTCTGCCTTTCTGTACCATCATACCTTTAATCCTCCAAACACAACGTTGATCTAAACATATGATTATTTATCCAACAGAGCCATCAATAGGAATGTTTAGCACAACGTTTTAATACCATATCATAAAGTCTCCTTCAGTCAGACAGCCTGTGAAGAAACCCACTTTGATGTCTACTGTTTGATGCTTTCCTTATAGGTGCTGATTGTTCTCAGTTCTATAAGCATTCGTGTTCTGAAATAGTTTGTGCTGTTTGTGTTACTTTGTGGAGGATCATTATCTTCAGCTCTGCAACACATTAACTGATCCAGGAATAATGAATAGTTGAATCAATGGCTGCAGCTCCTGAGGCTCTGGAACAAGAAGAATGATCAAACTGCCCCACCAGTTGAACCACATGTTCTCCGCTGTAAAAATGTATATTTAATCTAAATATTTCATCATGAATTCATATCCAGGCCTGCATGGTGGTGCAGTGGAAATCACTGGAGGTTGTGGGTTTGCTTCCCAGTTCTGTGGCCTGTCTCCGTGGAGTTAACACGTTCTCTCCAGGCACGCGTGGGTTTCCCACAGGCCAAAAACAAGACAAACCTTTATTATAAGAAGATTCACAAGCTAATTTTGAGCATCTTTCATCCTATAAAAGCCCTGGAAATAATGATTTGACACTTATGAGATGTCTCACTTTGCTCTAATCAAGTGTAATGATCTCCCTGCACTGGTAGCTCATTTAACTTGCTTTTAGTTCATAACCGCTTGAATCAAGTAATTATATATTAGACATATTTGGACAGTGGATTTTTGCAGCATAATTGTGGAATTAACATCATAATTGAAATGGCTGCAGCTAAGGCCAACATAAAGTCATTTTAATTTGTATTACTATGTCATGAAGGCCCTTTAAACATTCAGTACAACTGATCAACACTTTGTTAAAAACACCAGTCATTCTTCTTTGTTCAGGTAACCATAGCAATACAGAGTCTAAAAATAATTCATGAAAAAAAAACCAACAGTTCAAATGGAGTTCAGGCCTATAGTCTGTGGTTTTCAGTCTTTGCATTAGGTAGCCTCTGTTTCCTGTGATGACCACTGCCAGAACCAGCCTCCAGTCTTCACTTCATCTGAGACCTGGAAAACAGCCAAGCAGCTCTCAGCCAGTCAACTCATCTTCCTCTAACTGGGCTGGAGCTAAAACTCTGTTTCCTGTGTTTCCTTTCGGGCCCTGCCCCAACACATTGTGATAGATTTATATTAGACTACACCTCTAAGTACTATCAGGGACCACACCACTACAGAGTTCAGCACTTTAATCAAAAATGTAAAAAAACAAAAGAGAAACAAGGGGTGATGGATCTGAATGCCGACCCTCATCTGGGAGCTCTCATGTTTGATGGCTAGGGAGACGATTCAGCGTTTTGTCTCAGGAGGCAATAACCTGGCCACCTCAGGACCCCCCAGATGGATGAAACAGGTATTGGTATGGATGACGAATGGAATGAAGGATGAGGATAATAAGGAAGGAGGAAGTTCTGGATCAGACTGGATTAAAATGAATCTGACTAAACCTGGCTCAGGATGAGACAGTGCTGGAAGCACCATGAAGAAGAACCAGACAAACTGAAACCAGCTGAGGAATGACGTGATGAACTAATGAAACATGAGGAGGATGTTCATGTGCACTATTACAGTCACTTTGTTCTGATTATACGTTTCATGCCTGAATGTTAAATCCTACCAGTACGTACTGGACTGTCTCAGAGGTATCTTAGCACCTCGGTGTGGTGTGGTGGTAGACCGCAGCCTCTATTGTTCTTGTGCTGCCATGATCAGTGTCTCTACTGTCCTCCAGTCCAGCCTTTTCTAGCCACTGGTAGGATGTCAGCCTCATCCTCCATCTGCCTGTCTAGGGCCTCTTCCCTCCATGATGGTTCCTCCTGCTCCTCCTCCACACTGGGTTTATGAGACATTCACTTAGTGCTCTCTTACTGATATGCTCCAGGATTGTAGTTGTTTCATCTTGTAGTGGTTCTGACGCTCATATGTATACCTGTGTCCAGACTCTGGGTGAAGGATTGGGGTGAAACCCTCCATGCATTGTGAGGAACTTTCTGGTCTTGATATCAGTGGTTGCGATCTCCTCCTTTGACCAGGCTGTGGTATGTGAAGACTGGCAGGGTGTACTGTATGTGTTAATGGTGTGGACTTTGTTCTTACCCTTCAGCTGGCTCTTCAGGATCTGCCTTACTGGGAATTCACTCCGCCTCTGGAACGAATGTGGTCTGGTTTCTTAAAACAAACGAAGTCACTCATTGTTGAGTTCATTAAATCAGGACACATGGAATCAATCGGCTTTTTGTCACAAGCTGTCAAGAAGGATTCTTTGAATAAATATCCATTTTGTTTCCTCCATGATAGCAACAACTTCCGGGTCAACTTCCTGATCTGAGCTGAGACTCTGGTCTTCTGCGCATGCTTCAGTCACTAAATGCAGCACTCCACAGTTCTTCTATGCTTTGTATTGAAGGGGGGTTTCAGTGTGTATGCTCCAGTTATAGTGTACAATGCGTAGGTCTATTGGTAAAGATTTGTGTGCCAGAGACATGCACAGAAGACCCCAAAGAAACAGGACCTTTTGGTCCGGTAAAAAATAGTGAGAGAATGTCAGTGGCGTAGCAAGGTTGAGCTGGGCCCCGGTGCAAGAGTTGCTTTAGGGCCCCCCTACCAAATCAAATCACCAAATACTATTGTGAAAAGAGATGTGAGTATCGTAGATAGATCTGATCTAAGAGAGAAGGAGGGAAGCAGAGTACTGATACTAATAAGCACTGATATCTAGCTGAATATTTTAACAGTAAAACAAAATATGTTTGTCAAAAACAAAGGTGCCTTTTGATCGTTTAAGGCAGGGTGGGGAACCTTTATTTGCTAAGGGGCCAATTTTTTAAAGAAGTCCTCCGAGGGCCACATTCAGAACGAAAACCAGTGATGTCCATTTGTCAGGGAATGACAAAAATCACCAAGTATAAAGTTCTCAGTCACAATAATTTGAATTGAAACATGAAGACAAATTATACTATTATAAATTGTTTTCACTTTTAGGTGGTCAACAATATAATAACATGTCATATTTAACTGAGCAGAATAAAGTATTAGTTCTTGTAGGAAAGGATCAGTAAATCTCTGTAGACAAGAGACATAAAGGGTATCTGTTCTGGCTCTGCCACAAGTTTTAGTTATGTGCGCTGTCTCTTTAAGAAAATACAGGAAGTGAGTGTTCAGACCATGTGGTGTGGCTACAGTGCAGTAGTGTGATTCAGACTGCAGAGGCCACAAGGTGTTGTGTTGATAGCTGTGTGTTTTCAGTTCATAAAAGGCATTCCCTGTAAGTATGACAATAAGAAAAATGTTTAGATAAATAATTAATAACATAAATGTGCAAATCTATGTATTTCATTCGTGGTTTAAGAAACTATTTACAAGTATTTAAAAGGCATTGTTTAATTTCATGTGGATATAATGAGGCATGATTATGGTTTACATTGCTCTTTATTTCATGATTTATGTATATTTGCATGTATTGACATGAACATGCTGTATTTGTTATTACAGTTTCACACCTGCCATATAAAGAATGAGTCCAAACCATCCTAGCGTCTGTGACTTCCTGTGTAGAGGTGTTTAACTAAATGGAAAGTAGAGAAGGTCTCTGCAAGGCCAATATAGTATCATAGGTCTGCCTTAATTAAAAGAAACATGAATTTTATTGGCTGATTGTTTTCTGGTTTCTTGTTCTTGAAACTTAGTTTGAGTCCAACAGAGACAAGAATTGGATCCAGGTCTTGCTTCAGAAATGCTGAAAGTATATTTTTATTTACTTAGTACTTTATTTATTTTCTTACTTCACTAAGTATAATCAGGTTTATTGATTGGAGCTCATCATTAAAGTCAGTGAGGGTTTGTGGTTCTTTTTACTGTGAAATTAAGTTAAAAGTTAAAAATTCTACTTAACAAAAATCTACTTTTAGATTTTGATTTACCTGCATTTTTGTGACGTTCGGTCTGGTAGCCTGATTATTCATCCAGACGTGCTGTATGGTCCGGTAAACGATCCGGTTCGGTAGTTTCTCCAGGTCTGACTCCATCACAACCAGCGCCTCCACACACACTAAACTCACGGGTTTGGGTGAAAAAATGCTCACTTCTTTCTTTCTCCTGAAAAAAGTTTGTTGTCTGGATCATTTTTCGCTGCAGTCGCCTTGATTGACCGCCATCAGTCTCCCGCGACTCTGTCGCTATGGCTGACTTTATGCTACGTTCACTGACACCGATTTTGGCTCGGATATAAGAGTTACTATAGATTTGATCACAGAAACACCGTTGGGAGAATAATATAATTGATGGAGGGGCCCTCTCTGGGGCCCCTGGAGCCCGTGGGCCTCGGTGCACTACACTGATGGGCCCTACGCGGCTGGAGAATGTTTTAAAACTACACCTAAATGCAGATTGTACAGCACTTATAGTATTTATAGTGATTGATTAGTTTAATTTTCATGGTTCTTTTAAAACTATTTTGTGATTCTAATCTTCTTCTTCTTCCTCCTCCTGTGAGACGACAACCTAGCGCCCCCTATTGACGGGCCCCCCACTGCTCAGCATCACGTATTCAGCCTGAATGACTCAATAATACATATAAACATTCTCAAATCAACCATCTCCTTCCCATCACCATTATAAACTTGTGAATATGGTTATATGAGTCAACATTAAGGTTTGTGCAGAGAAACAAATTCTGTTTTTAGACTAGGTTTCATGAGGACATGTCAAATGTTTGTTTCCTTAAAAATGATGGGTTTGTTTCTACGCCTGGTGACCACAGATGCAAGCCAAAGAGCATTTATTTTTTCATTGCTCTAGCAGATCAGGTCATAACTTTAATAATACACCAAATCAACAGATATGAAGGGATGAGAAGAGCCTGACCTTTACGGGTCACACAATGATACTGTTTTCTCCTCCAGAGGAGCCACAGCTCACAGTGTGTTGCTGCATACTAAAATATGAATAACTTACTGGAATACAAACAGCAGAGAGGCTTCAATCATGTTTTTCTTATTAAAATCCACAAATAACAAGCAGTATGCAACTGGAATACAATGCATAGTGGGGCCTTTTAATTATGAGCATGTAAAGCACTGCTGTAATTGCAGTCTCCCACATGGTATTATGCAGAGTTGGTGGGTGCTTCTTCTCTGGAGTTCTTTCTAAAGCTTTAAATTGCTTTCACAAACCTTTGATTAGACAATCCCCCCACTTCCATTATGTTTGCTGTCCATGAGTGATTGCTCACATGCTGAGATAAAAGGCTGGTCCAGGAACCGAGGCGATGAGGCGAACGGGACACGATAATGAAATGAAATGAGGCATGAACATTGTCTGTTGCTGTTATCACTTAAGAGTGTGAAGAAATGGTAAAGGACCTGAGAGACCCTGGCTCTGCCTGACGCTCTGTAACCTCACTCTGACAGCTTCCTGCAGAATTCATCAATATGCTGAGAATGTCCCAGAAAGCTCTAATTCCAGGATCCTGTAAAGAGAAGTCAGTACAGGAAAACGTTTAGTCTGTAACCTCTGACCTTTGTCTGAGTTAATGCTGGAGCTTAGTTAACTCTGTATGTTTCAGAGGCTTAGCTGTTACGTAACAAGGACAGAGCTAGTCAAGTCACATTTCAGGTTTACACTTCACTGAACAGCTCAGCACTCTGCTGCTGAAGTCACTTCCTCTCCTTCCCAGCGTCCTCCACCAGCCTCAGACGGACACGGATCGTCCATCAGTCGAGTCTGACCTGTTTTACAAAACAGACTCGATCAAGTCTACGTGTCATTTTGAGTTTTCAGCTGAATGTATGACAGTGGGACATTTACTTCCTGTTTTAAATGTTTGTCTTTTGCCAAATTATTTTCTAAATGCAACCAAATATCAACTGAGACAAAAGATCAAACTGAAATAGATCAGCAGCAGTGAACGACTGTTTTAATGTTCTTTTACTGAGAAGGGATTGTAAAAGAAGACATAAATAAATGAATATAAACAGGCTGAGATGTTCTTACGACACTAATCTCATGTCTGAATGTCTTCCTGCTAACTGTGATCAGCTAACAGCAACAGTAAACCTGACCTGAGACATCAGCTGGTTTAGAACCAACAGTAGTTTTTGCTTCTCAAATTAGAAAAACAAGAAATGGAGCAACTGAGAGCAAAGCAGTAAGAAGCCAGCCCAGTTCAGAGTGGCTGACTGGTTCGTTGATCCTGGTGTGGTTCCTCCAATCACAACATCTAAATATCTCAGAATGTGTCAGGGATTTTCAAGAACTGGACATAAGATTGACTTATTATCCATCCAATAAAATTATCACCAATTAAAAAAAAAAAAAAAAACCTCCATACGGTTATGGATGAGAGCAAAATCCTCTTTAGGTCTGTCGAGTTAGAGAAATGAATGGAGGCCTAGCTAGTCGTAAACTGTGTGCATAAACATCACGTCTGCTATGGAGAGATTTTCCTGACAGATGTGAGATCCTTAGAAGAAGAAGTAAAACTCACTTCACCTCCTGCGTCTGCAGATTAAAGCTCAGGAGGGGAGGGGAGTTCCTGTAAATGTGATGCAGCAATAAACATGACAACATGGAGATATTAATTACTGTATGTGGTACAAGTGATGTTATGGACAAGAAATAGAAGACGTTTTATTTACATTTTTACCATCAAACTAAATCTTATGAGGCGTTTTTACTGTATAGGTCTTAAACACTGATACAAGCTTTTTATACCAGTAAAGACTTTACTCATCCTCCAGTCTCACTGTTCAGTCAGCCTTTTATCACTCACCTGTATTATTAATAAAGTATTATTATACCATTACTTCATCCAAGTTACTATAAATCAACTTTGAAATTTACTAAGAGTCTGAATTTACTATTAAACTTTACAATTAATAAAATAAAATATTGCCAGTGAATTAGAGACCTAATTACATCTGATCTGCATCCATAACCATTATTTAGTCATTTAAAGTGATGTAACACTTGTTGGGCTCTGAGCTGATTCTTTTGTTTTTATTTGACTGATCATTACAGGTTGTTAAAAAAGACACAAGTGCCACAATTAGAAAAGAAAATCAATGCAATGTCATTTTTATGGATGAATTACTATAAATATTATTATAAAGCATACAAGCCCGTAGAGCAACACAGCGCTGTAGCATCTCTGCAGGTCAGCTTGCTGATGGAGGCTTTAGTGGAGCTGCTCTGCACAGAAGATGAGATGGAGGTGGAAGGTAGGAGGGCTGCAGACAATCTGAAAGGCAGAATGACAGATTGCACTTTTAGATCCAGAGAATCAGACACTGATTGTTTCTGAGAACCTGGACATGAGGAAGAGCACAGGATGGGAATGACAACAAACTGAGAAAGACAGCATGAAAGAAGGAAGACAGCAAGAATAGACCCACCTCAATTCAATAGGTCCTGAGAGAGGACACCTCGGTTAATAAACTATAATAATAATAATAATAATAATAATAATAATAATAATAATAATAATAAACACAAATGACATTGTTTTTGAAAAAGTCAAGTTTTTAAGTTTTTAAAAAGCAGCATTTTTATGTTGTGATTTGATCATTTTTTTGTAGAGACGTGTCAGATGATTTAACTCCATCTGTGATCCTGATCATGTGACTTTAATGTGTCATCTTGAGCATGGTAGATTTTCCTGTTGTGTAATCAGGTTTACTGAATTCAAAGTATGACAGACCGCATCCTCTTAGGCAACAGAGTGGACAGGCAGGGAGAAAAGAGATGAACAAAAATCAAATAAACGACAACACAGAAACACAAAAAAAGAATTGGGAGACAAATAGAAATAAAGAAGTACAAAAGGAGGGGGAAATAATGGACAAAACCACTAGCAGGGCAAGACAACATTGAACTTAATCCAGAGAAAAAGACAATCAAATAGGTAATAATGAAAATGATGATAATAAAAATATTACTAATAATAAAAATATAAAGGTTAGTATGCCAAATGCATGCACAGCATTATCTATACAAGAACTTGTCAGGTTGTGAGGTGTGGAGGACCCAAGTACAGGGTGAGGAGGAGCAGGAGACAGCGGATGAACTTCAAAAGATTTAATACAAAACAAAGTCCAAAAGGGCTAGAACACAGCAACATGAGGGGAGCAAACACAGACAATGAACATGGACTTAAATACACAGACAGGTGACTAGAAAACACAAGGAGCAGGTGGTGGAATCATAACGACAAGGAACAGCTGTGAGACCCAACGAGGGCGACACAGGACCCATCACACACAGGAGAAGGGACCCAGGATGCACAGAGGAAAAATCCAAAACAGATCACGATTATGATATGATCAAATAATAATAATAATGCATCAGTTTTATATAGCGCTTTTCTATGTCACTCAAAGACGCTTTACAGAGTTGCATTATTCATTCACACAGTCATTCTCACCGGTGGTGGTAAACTACGACAAGCGTCTGTAGTCTCAGCTGCCCTGGGGCAGACTGACAGAAGCGAGGCTGCCATTCTGCGCCATCGGCCCTTCTGACCACCACCAACATTCACACACAGTCACACTCACATTCGCACAGGCAAGTTGGGTGAAGTGTCTTGCCCAAGGACACAACGACAATCTAACCCAGCCAGAGCTGGGGATCGAACCGGTGACCCTCCGGTTACCAGACCGGCCACTCTCCCAACTGAGCTAGTGCCGCCCCAACAAAACTAGAAAACGTAAGGATAAAGACACTAGAAACTAACCTAAACATCTATACACGGGGTTAAAACACAAACACAGAGGAACTCATGGGGCATGAAGGCTAAACAGGCCCTAAGGTGCTCCCCAAAACCCCCAGACAGCAAGGGCCAGAGCAATGTGGCCCCCCGAGGGCCCGACCACTAAGGGACCAAGTGGCAGCCCCGGATCAGCCCTCAGGAAAGCAGGCCAGGCAGGACATCCTATGGTGCTTACCACCGACTTGCCACCACATGGATCCATACCGCCCAGACCAGCGGCACTGGGGGTCCTTGTGGGGGTTACTGGGGGTGTTACTGCTGTGTTGTTTGTAAGTGAGGGGAAAATGCAACTTTATCCTAGGGGGGTACATTTTTTTGCAGCATATTTGCTGCAAAATTAGTAACAAAAACTTGTGAGTACGAGATTCTAGATTTTTATTTGAAGAAATAAATTTGTGAACCTGTATTTATAAATCTGAGTATTAACAGTGTCCCCGCCGTTCTCTGTGCTATGGACTGGTTGTTGCATGCCAAGCAATAAGTCTACAGACCGGTCGATTATCTATGGAGTTCAGGTCAGTCTGGTGTCAAATCAGAGCTCAGGAACACCATGTGGTCACTGAAGCAGCCTTTGGTACCTTTGTCAGTGTGTGCAGGTACAGAGTCCTGTTGGAAAATGAAACCAGCATCTTCTCATTGTGTCAAGTCACTCCTGAACTAGAGACATCAGTAGCGTCTGACCTGGGCTGAGGAGAAAACACTGGACTGTTGCTCCTTGGTACAAAGTCCTCTTTTCATATGAAAAGACATGTTGCTTGTTGTTTGGAAATCAAAGCCCCCGTTGTTTCTGAAGTCCAGTCAATGCAGCCTCTACCAGGACATTTAGACACTGCGTCCTTCTGCTGACCAGCTGCATGGAGTTGCTGCTTTCATTATCCAGCAGGACTTGGTACCTGTCCAAACTGACAGAAGATGGAAGAGGGAATCTTGAAATTAAGAAACTGGAGTACAAATTCTAAATGCTATAGACCACACTGGTAAGTTGATCTGCTACTATATCAACATTTCAACTGACCTCTAGATGCTTTTTCTTCTGGCTCTAACAGGATGTCAGACATTTCTTTATCTCTGAGTTTTCAAGTTAATGGCTTGAATCAAGTAATAATTATAAGATGACCTTTTTCTAAATCAAATACCGCATTGACCCGAATATAAGACCAGGTTTATTTCATTGAAAATAATGTAAAAATGAGGGGTTGTCTTACGTATAATCGGGGTCTAGTTGTTTAGGGTCATTACACGGCCGTGACAGTAGAGGGCCCAGGCTTTTTGTAAAGGTGGAAGCAACAGGAAGCAGCTCAGATCGCTACTGGTCCCGGTCCGGACCAGCCCAAAGTTACAGGCCCACTGGGGATTGATCAGTCTAGCCAGGTCCACTTCCAGACCCAATGCAGCTGCTTCCAGCGTGAGCAGCTCAGCGCAGACATCTGTCCAGGTGGAGGGCTCGGATCAGTCGATCCACACACGCCTCCTTCCCCCTGAGGTCCTCACACAGCTGAACAGCACCTCAGTCTGCTGGACTGGCGCTGCACGTATTATTTCTGCACCCTTAGATCAAATTATTGGTGAGGACATGTCACCTCCATCCAAGATAAATCTACATCCATGACCTTCACTATTCTCCTGTATCTTCAGGACTCCTGCTGTCAGAACACTGGTTGGGTCCATTCTATATGTAGCTCTGTTGCAGAGGTCACGTTAGCCAAATGTTTTACATCTCTGACCATTTTTGTGATGGCAAAATCTGAAACTCTGGGGAGACCTGAAGCTTCTCTGTCAGACAAAGAAACAATGAACTAGTTAACAGCTTTTCATGGTCATAACAGAGCTGTAGTCCAAGATAAAACAACTATTGAAAGACCTTTGTGAGGCTTTTGAGACGTGACTTTTCCAAGGCGCCTTGATCCAATAAGAAGCTTGTTGGTCCTTTACTGTTGCAGAACTGGTTGTTTGAGTTGTTATTTATTAATAAATAATTAAAAATGCACACTTAGTACATTTATTTTCACTATCATGATAGTGGTCAACATGATAACACACATGGAGAACTCTGAGTGTCATGAAGACAGAGGAGAGGGCTGAAGAGAACGTGGGCTTATTGTGACGACGACAGTAATAAGGTCATTTCTGTAATCAACAATGATAATTCAGTCAGACTTCCCTCACATCCTATACGCCTAGTTTTCATTTCTCAGTAGGAGAGAGGAGACGTCCAAACAAAAGACGTCCAACCACCGAATCCACACAGCTGGTCCTCCAGGAAACTTCTGTGGTCTAAGTAGTATTTGTGAAGTATTGTGAATATTTTACTTACATCCTTACAAACAACTGATTTGTTTCCATAGATAAAAGAAGTGACACACTCCAACTGATGTCAGAATGTATTTTAAAGTTTAAACGAAAGTTTGATCAGTCTGGTTCTAAATGTTCAACTAGATCAGAGCTCCTGTTGTGGACAGATGTCCCTGTCTCTTGGTCATGACCTTCCTGCTGCATCTTGCATCCTGTGCTGGACTGTGTCAGGTGTCTGGACCCTGGATCTGGTCTGGTTTGTCAGACGGCCATGATTAGTGCCTTACCTTCTCACACACTTCACATATTACACCACATGTACCCCTGGTGTAAAGGCTGGGAACTGCAGGGCTTCTGCTAGCAGCAGAGGCAGAAATCAACATGTCTTCTTGTCTGTTTCCAACCAGAACGTCCACTGGAATGATCCTTTAATGGAAGATCCAAACATCTGATTGATGAACAACTCATGACTGCATGACCTCTATGTACTCGTAAAAATACTAAGTTAATAAACTTTACATTTCTACTATTTAAACTATGTGCATGTGTTGTGTTTACTCTCTTACCATGTGTACATTTTATAAACTCACAACAGTCAAAGCTGTGATTCTCAAGCATTTAACAACTTCAATGTTTCATTTCAATTACTGAGTATTAATTTTAAATCACACACCATAATCATGCTAAACTTCAGTTATTTGTGCACCATGTAGATTGGTCTTCAAAAAAACCGAAGTTTCCTTCTAAAATAGGCTCAGTGGTTTGCTTCTATAAGCATTGATTTATTGCAACTGCTTTGTATTTGAATAATAAATATTGAAATCTATGCTACTCTCCTGCTAACCATAAGTATTATAATTTAGTCCTTGAATAATTCCCCATGATAATGAAAGTGGTGCAGAGATCTGGCTGTGATTTATGACCAGCTGGAATGATAACTAGAGATGATGGAGTAAGAATTAGTTTAATGCTGCAGCAACACACTAATTCAATATGAATATACAAAAGTTACAAAATAACATTAACAAATAAATCATTGTTTTTGAAGGAGCTGGTTTTAAAACAATGTGCAGTTTAGGCAACGCTTTAAATAATTTACACAACAAAAATTATAATGTTTGATTTATGGAATAAAAAAGTAGTTTAAGGGAACTGCTTGAACCTATTTTTAGATCCATCCTGTGCTTAGAGAAAACTCAAGAAGGGAAGCTATTTGCAAAAGTACCACCATGAACACAGTACATGAAGTGGGATTTCAAAATAACGTTTACACATTTTATAGACAGTATATTTACAAAATCAGTGTATAAGCAGCTAAGGATGAGATTACACACATGGTGCACATAGCTTCAGTGAGTATTAGGCTGTGATGAGTGGGACTCACACCTTGTGTAGCTCATAGCCACCATCAACAGGACGACTGTAAACTACAGTGTTTCAGCCATAGTGCCAGAGCAGACAGTGGATGAAGGGGGGATTTAAGACGGTCGGTTCCTCGTTTTTCCTGCTTCTGTGTCAAACGTTAGCCTGTCAACCAAACAGGGTGACATTTCTCCAGCACCCCGCCCAACTGATCATGGATTTCCTGTTTTAGATTCAGCCTGGTTGAATACATTTCCTTAACTTTGGGAGAAGTTGTTTTGTTTTGTGCCTCTTTCAGATAAACAGATTTACATCATGCCATCTCAAATGTGCATCATTCAAAAAAGTCCATGTATCTTATTTATAAACAGTTGGAGGTCAAGCCAGTACACGTGTGTATCTTATCACTATTATCAACAGAACATTTGTCACGGACCTTGACAGGTCAGCATACGATATGTAAGTGTCCCCTTATGTCAACATCTATCCATCCATCTTCTAAACTGCTTCATTCATAAGGGTCTCAGGGAGCTGGTGTCTATCTCCAGCAGTCACGGACAGGTTTCCAGTCCATTGTAGGGACACACAAAGACAAACAAGACATACAACCATTCATACTCTCACTCACACCTACAGACCATTTAGAGTCACCAGTTAACCTAATATGCATGTTTTTGGTCTGTGGGAGGAAATCGAAGGACCTGGAGAAAACCCAAACATGGATGGAGATAACATGCTAACTCCACGCAGAAAGGACACAGTCCGGCAGCGCGCGCTTGTTACTGAGTCGTTCCAGACGTCCTTTGCTCTGCAACAGAAACTGGTCAACCTGTGTGCACCGGGTATCAGACCTGAAGCACGTCTTTTTGGACCGGTGTTTTTGCAGTCCTTATCGCTCAGCCCGCAACCAGATGCTGAATAACTACAATTTCTGTTGTGTTGCGCACTCAAGTATCTCTCAAAGTAGCGTTCATAGGCTGTGGAGGCTAGTTGACATGCATGAGCTGCCCAGCGAGCGCGCACACATACTACTCAACTCCAAACCCACCCACTTCCCTGTGAGGAGGTGGGCAATAAACATCAGTGCCAGGTTGTCCCCTGAGTATCTCAATGAAAAAATATATGTACTTTTCCTCTTTCTCTCTCTCTCTCTCCCAGGGCAAAACCAGCTCCCAGACCCAGGAGAAGGTCCCGTTCCTACTGTGGTGGAGATGGGCAGACCGCCTTGCCCACCGCGGCAGCAGAGCAGCCCACCACCACAGACCCAGACCTGCTCCACCCCCAGCCCCGGGCAGCAGATAGAGAACAGGGGTGTGGAAGACCCTAAATCTCCCTCCCCCGGCTCCAATGTGGTGTTGATGCATGTTGTAATAGGATGCCTTTAAAACAGGTAGGGGTGGGGCAGCTTGTCATGCCCCGCCCTAGACCCTCAATGTCTATGTGTAACTTCCAACTACTGTTTGAGTATTGTGGTTGTAGGATCACCATTTCTGATGAAGCTGCAGCTTTAGCGTGGTTTGAGCTGGTCATGGCTTTAAGTGTTTTAAGCTGGGTTCACACTGTGCGACTTTCGGCCACCGTAAAAGACTCATACCTGTCACACTGTGCGACTATGCTTACCCTGCCACACTGTACGAGGGAAGATTGATGACATGCCACACTGTGCGACTTCTTGCCTTGTTATTGTAAATGTACTGAATGCAATAAAGTTCGTTCAAACATGGGCGGGTGCGTCCAAGCGCCGCAGATCTGCGTCACCAATATGCAACAACACAACAACAATGGACGTACAACAAGTACTCGCTTTTGCAGTAGTCTTGTTGGATTCTGACTCTAAAAAGAGGAAAAGAAAAGTCAAGCGAAGAAAACGTCTGTGAATGCGCTCATGGGTGAAAAAACGTGGAATATATGGGTTGCCTGTTCTTCAAAGAGAACTCGAGGTTAGCTTTTCGCTGTTATCAGCTAAACAATTAATATGTTTCAGTACGTTGAGTCCAAGGAAGAAACAAATAACAAATTGTTTTCATAGACTGATGATCCAAGCCGGTGATGAGCCCGGCGCGCCTGTGCTCATCACTTTTGCGTCACTCTCTGGGTGATCTCCTATTGGTTCATTGCAAATCCAAGTCATAGAATATCTAGCAGTGTTTGATATCAGTTGCGGCTTGTCTTTGGCTGTGAGACTGCAAAATTTTGCATCGGTCACACTGCAAGATCATTGCCCGGCGATTTAAGCCCACGACAAGAGAATTTACTGACGAATGTTTTCACGACAAACGATATTTGCAGGACGCCCGAAAGTCGCACAGTGTGAACCCGGCTTTAAGGATCTATTCTTAAAAATCTTTGCTTAATTTAAAAAGATCTAATGACATTGCACCACCTTACCTGCCCATGTTTGCACCCTCAGACTCCAATAGAGCACAGAGGTTAACAGTCAGCTATCTATTAGCAGATCCAGACTCTAAACAGAGGTGAGACTAGTGGTGGCCCCGATCTGTTGACCAGCCTACCTTTAAAACTAACAGGTTGAGGCCAGAATGTTTTTACTTTAGTTTGTACTTTATTCTTTGCAAAGTGGTGAACTCTTAACATGGGCTATAGACATAATCTCTGACTTATGTTTTTACCGGTGTCTTCTGCACTTTCAGTATTGGTAGGAGTGGTAAAGAGTCTCCTTAAATAGTGAATCAGGACTGCAGTAGGTTTCCTATGAACATGTAATCAGAAGAAGAGGGGCTGAATCACAGGTCGAAGCATGTAAGGGAGGAAACCTTATCACTGGGGGCAGACAGGGTGATTACAGAGTGAGATGTTTAGTTATATACAGGACTGGGTGAGACGGGGTGGGCAGTGCAATAAGTCAGGACAGGGACTGCTCCAATGTTACCTTTAAAAAACATTTACTGGCATAAGTGTGTTTGGAGAGTGCTCAAATGAAAAGAGAATAATACAAAAACTTTTTCAAGTCCAGTTGCATCAATCAGCTGTTCCTTATGTCCAATCACATGGTGAATGCTGATCTGCTGCTCTAAAAGCACTTAAACAGGAGACAAGCCTTTATCCAACCACACAGATGCTGGGTGTCAGTGACAAATAGTGCTTGAAGCAGGTAATTTAAGCTGATATCTCTTTTTCATATTCACCATCGCTAAATTACATATTGATTAGTGCTTTGTAATGGTAAGTCAAATGTCTTAAGATGGCACTTGAAGTTCTTAAACTGATTTCAGAATTTGCTCGTTGCAGAAAATTGCACAATCAATCACAGCACATGCTAGGATGTCTGCTTTATGCTGCGCACACACACCAAACAATACAAGTGATTAATTGTGTAAGTGTGGTAAACAACCAGCCTGAAAAACAGTTGAATCCCTTGGTGATATTTTTTTTAAACTTCAGCTTAAATTAAAAAATCACACGTTCAGATGTTTTCCTTCTTTCAGACTTTCATCCTTATAACATTTTCATTCATAAATGTAGGGAATAATATTTAAGCGATTTTCTTTTCATTTCATTTCACTTACAACAATTCAATACATGTTGATGACAATTATCAGTCATGAGTTTGAACTAATGTCTGTGTGATAACTGGCCACTGAAGCATGGTTGAGCAAACAGAACCTAATGCAGATTTTGTTTAAAACACTTAAAGTGATAATATGCAGTTTTGCTTGTTTTGGGCTCCCTCTGGTGTCCGTTTTAAATTACTGCATTAAAGAAGTTACCAGATCGTTTCAGCTTCTAAACGCCTAAATCTACCTGTTGAAATGTCTCCTCAGCCTTCATAGTTTTCTACAGGAGCGGTTATTTACTCCTTCAATGAAATCAGCTGTTTTCAAGCAGGGAGAGATGGAAAAAATCAGGAATCATGAGCTAAAAACACTCCAGCGCTAGCATAACAGCTAGCCACTTTGGGTTAGCCTAACCCTCGTGAGACACGTGACTTCCTGGGTACCGTGACGGCGACGGAGATCTTGCAATCGTGGTTTTCCGGCTGTAATCACCAGATGGGGCTAAGTGACTTTTCATTAACTTTGTAAAGGGTCATACTGGCTCAAGGAAAAGATTTAAAAATATGACAAAGTTGCATATTATCACTTTAAATGATGTAAGACTGGACAGTTTTCTTTGATAAACCTTTAGTTTATTGTGCTTTTCAATGGGTCTATTGGCAGCACTAAGGAACAACACATGTATCCTTCCATGCAAAAAATAAATTCCCTTACATAAGCCTTACAATAGTCAAAACATTGACTGCTATTGAACATAATTTCACTTGAAACACCCAAAACAAAGATCCCCCCCTAAAAAAGCCGTTCAATTCAGTGAATTAGCCCCACATCCTGAGCAAGCAGTGTGTGAAATGATAGTGAAGAGGAAAAATTCAGGTTGAACAAGAAGAAACAACCAGCAGAATCAGGATGGACAGCAATCTGCCTAAAGGCTAATTCATCCTCCACCAGAAGAAAGAACTTTGTTCTCGCTGGGGGTCTGCGAGAACATAAATGACGTCATTTTGTTCTCGCAGACCCAGTTCGGCAGCGCTAACGGCTTGTTCTTGTACACGTCAGCTGAGCCAAACTTTTTTTGGCAGGACCTCCGAGAACAACTGCTGTGATTGGTCAGAAAGGGAGGATGAGTGTGGGTAGTGGTTGACGCTGTACGTTTATGTAATTTTTTTTCTCCGGCGCCTGCTGTGCTGCTTTGTGCGGACGGACCTGCACACACACACACACACAAACCCTCCCCTTCACACACACACACACACACACACACACACCAGTTTGCCACATCGCTGAAGCAGTTCGGCAGCTGAGTTCTCGGGGAGTACGAATCCTGCCGAAACAAACGTTTTTCTTGTTCTCGGAGCTCCTCCAGCGAGAACAAATTTCTTTCTTCTCGTAGAGGATGAATAGGCCTTTAACCCACTGTGGTCTAACTAAAGAGATGAGTCAGCATAACCCAATCTAACTCTAACTAAACAGATGAGACTCATTAAAATTAAAATTATGAAGTCTAGTCTTAAAAGTGGACTTCTGTCTGCCTCATGTGTAGCGTAATATAACCTGATTTTATCGTTATAGTACGGACACACTTCTGCAAAGTTATCAGCTTAGTTTTGTTGGTTTTAATGCTAATCACTGTTAGCTACCTTCACTAAACTGACGGTTATGCAGGCATCTAGATTCACTTTGATTCAAAGGGAGACCTACGCACGTATATTTGAAAGGTATAACCCAGAAGCTGACTTAGACTTCAGTTATTTTATTAAAGAAAACAGATTGGATAAACAGACAGATATGAGGTAGATAGTTGCATCTTAAGAGATTCTTCTGATGTTATTAAGCTGAGAGTTAATGACGAGAGCCCGTGATATGTTAATATCTAGGGATCTCGGTTAGTGAGGAGGGGAACTAAGCTAACTTGATGGAGTGTTATTTATCAATAGCCTCGGTTTTACCAGATCGGAGTTGGATACCTGCTAAGACCGCTCCAGATCGCCTCGGCGTGGAAGTGGAGGAGGTTCGTCGAGTGCCGTTGTCGGACGAACCTCGGAGTTGTCCCCGAGACCCGAAGGTCGGTTCGAGGCACGGAGATGTCTGAGCGAGTCGGTGTCAGCGGCTCCATGATCGACTGGTGCAGAGGCTAACCGGCTTTCCCATGGCAGGTGAAAAGAAGCAGACAGATGGTGTCTGACTTCTTAGCCGGAGCAATGTTGTCATCGACCGGTGAGGCTGGTTTTACTCACGAGCTCGGTCGGCACAGAGGCCTTCCGTGTAGCGGAGGAAAACGGAGGCTGTGTTCTCTCGTCGTGGGGTTGACGAGAACTCAGGAGACTCAGCTCTTCCAGGCAGGAAGTTGGGACGTGGCCCGCTTTGGACGCGTGGACCAATGGGAACGGAGTTACCAAGTCACGTGGTTCTCGTCATTAGAAACCCAGGAAGTTTAACTGGATTATAAATATGTTTTAACCCTTTAGCAAAAGTAGAACCATAAAATAATACTGATGCAACATCAACATTCATGAATACTGGAAGAAGATGAATTAATCATATTAAGACATTTCTGGACAGTGGATTAAAAGGTAGTGTCTTTAGAATGAGACATCAAAGAGTTCTTAAGTTTAATTATTAATTAAAGGAAATCTTGAGTCTTCCGACACGACCGGTCCTGGAAGGAATGTTGATTCAGGTTACAACATAATAAAAGAGTCATTTTAATCCAAGTTATTAGGAAAAAGATGAGTTATTGTTGTGATGAACCAAGGGGTCAGAAATCAGAGATAGTAACGCTTTGCCAGCGCTACATATCCCCCCTTATTTCAAGACGAGGACTCCTAGCAGAAGGTCGTTGCCTTGAAATACCAATCCGATGATGGAGGACATCGTGGGTCATCATGAACCAAAGGGAAGAAAGGTTTGTGGTACCTTTCCACCAGACAGAGTCAATCAAAAATGAATCAGAGCTTGAGTTTAGAGATTACCAGACACAGGGGCACCTGTGTCATTGACCTTCAGGAATT
>SSNR01000288.1:564067-606567 GCA_006937965.1 Callopanchax toddi
CAGAAAGGTCCAACAGAACTAAGACTGTAAACTCCCCGGAGTCTGCTGCCATCATGATGTCACTGGATACTTTGAGTAAAGCTGTTTCTGTTGAATGTTTTTTACGGAAACCAGATTGGAATTTATCAAAAATGTTGTGTTGTTCCAGAAAAGAGACCAGCTGATCAGCCACAACTCTTTCTAAGAGTTTAGAGATATAGCTCAGTTTGGAAATGGGCCTGTAGTTATTTGGCTGAGAGGAGTCCAGACTGGGTTTTTTAAGGATGGGTTCAATAACAGCGTGTTTAAAGATGGAGGGGACGGAGCCGGTTTGGAGGGATAGATTGATAAAATCAACAATGCATGGGCCAACTAGGTCAAAAGCTTTAAGAAGCAAAGAGGTTGGGAGAATATCAACTGGGCTTGAAGATTTTTTCATGTTTTTAAGAATGAGACAGATGTTCTGAAAATGAACAGGTGTGAAGAAGGACCAGGTATGGGAAGGAGGAGGGTGGATGGGAGAGTAGGGAGCAGATGGGGGTGAGAAACCTGACCTGATGTTTCTAATTTTGTTCTCAAAGACTGAAAGGAAGTTGTTACAATCAGACCTTGAGAACACAGGGATTTGGGGCGTTTTAGGTGAAACTATAAAACGCCCCAAATCTTGCCACAAATCCCTTGTGTGGCGCTTGTCGGGGACCAAACTTGTGGGTTGGTCACCTCTCTCCAGCACGCTGGTGGGCCGTCCGCTGCAGCGGGAAGAGCTTCCGAGGCTGGTTGGAGGAGGCCGCCGGAGGTGGGGTGCCTGCGGACACAGCTGCAGCTGAAGACCATCGTTGTTGCTGGCGCTGGTCTCTGCAATCCCACCAGCGGCCCATTGGGTGAGAAGAGCGTTCGTCGGGAGGTGGCCGTGTCACATGCCGCTTCACCTTCTCCAGCTCCTCAGCTGACTTCTGTAGCTGCTCCAAAGTGAGCTGGAAATGAGGCCCAAATAGTCCGCCCGGGTTAATCGGACCCTCAAGCAGCTCCTTTTTCAGCTCCTCTGGGACGGAGGATGAACGCTGCAGCCAGATGTTCCTCTGCACCATGGTCTGCCAGGCGGCGATGAGCACAGCGCAGACCGCTAAGGAAGCACAGATGTTGAGGATGGTGTCCGCCTCGTTGCAAACCTCCTCTCTGATCTCCGGAGGGAGCAGGTCACACTCTCCGATCCGTTTGGAGATGGCGAAGGCCAGCAGGGCCACGTTGTTCGTTCCAGCCGCCACCTGGAACGCACACTGATGGGACCAATCATTGAATCTGGCGGTAAGCTGGTCAGCCGGGGAGGTCGGCACCAGACACCGTCCGGCGAGCCGTGCCGCTCTGACCCCGAACACAGCAGCCAGGCTGGGCTCCAAAGGAGGAACCGGGGGAAAATTCACGTCCTTGAGACCCTCCACCCTGGTGATGGGGATGTACGTCGACACCGGAGCCTTCAACCTAGCAGGTTCGGCCGACGCCCCGCTCAGGTACGCCGAAACCGCGGGAAAACGAGGCCAAACCGGATCCCTCCCGCTGGACTGTAAGCCCGCGAACCTCCCAGCTAGGTCGTCAGGAGGAGGGAGGGGATGAGCTGAGGGCACAGCCAAGTCTTTAAACTTTGCCGCCGTCTGGATGATGCCCGGCAGCGCTTGAACCAGAGCGCCGATAGCCGCCGGGAGGCCAGTAGCCGCTGACCGTGCGACACCAGAGAGGGCCAGGTCGTCACCCTGCGGAGGCAGGCCTGGTTCCAACCCTGCCAGCTGGGAGGGGGGAACGGGGCTGCCCGCCGAACCGCCTTCTGGAGCTGACTCGTCCGAGTCTCGCTCCTCTGTGAAAAAGTCGATGGCTTCCTCCAGCGGGTAGTGTTCAGCCACGGGGAAGAAGTCCTCAGCCGCCGGCATGAAGAGCTCGACTCGTCGCTTCAGGTCATCGGCAGGCAGGAGCTTACAGAACGGGCAGGAGGCCTGAGGAGCCATCGCCAGGCCCGCATGTTCAGCTCCGAGGCACCCTTCGCACTTGTGGTGAAGATCGTACGACATGATGTACCCGGTCTGGCACTCTGGGCACACACGGATGACGCCGCTGGACATGATAAAGGACGATGAAGGATGATTTGCTCAGACGAAGTGCTCAGTAGCTACGCTGAAGAAAAAGGGGGAGCCGTTCACCCTTTTGGGGGGTGTTTTATAGGGTGAGGCCCACAATGGGTGGGCGTGGACTAAAGGCTTCAGTGGCGCGCACTGGCGCGAGGGGATTCCCAAAGCGATAGCCATTAAAGGGTGAAGCCTATACGAAATAGAACCACTAGACTACAGTGTCTGTTAGGGAAGAACTGAAGTTATAATGGTTATAACTTTTTTTCAACGTAACCCTTGACACATTGAGAAGTACACTGAGTTACATTTAAATTTCAAATATGACAAACTACTGCTTTTACAGTAACAAGATAATTGTATCTGTACAGTTTAAACATCATCATCTCTCTGCCTTTAAAATCATGTTCTATGTCTTTTTACTTTGAACACCAGCTCTGCACTGCCTCTAAATTTTAGAGACATTACAGTAATCAGGCATCCTAAAGAATGTTGGATGGAGAGAATCGGAGCAAAAGTCATCTAAAATGGTCCTGCGGTTTGAACCAGCCTCAAAGGAACCGCCTAATTTTCAGTTGATTCAAATGAAGCATTTATCTTTCTTTCACCTAGTCAGCATATTTTGTATTGTTTAGAGGAATTAAATTTTTTCAAGAAATGCTTTTTTTTTTAGATTTCATGTGCTGGCATAGACCCTCTCATTTAGAACTAGGGGTTGCATGACTTAATATTTTTTAAAGTCAACTACCAATAAAAGTTGAGTCGACTTTAACTAATCGCTGATGACGTCATACAGATACAGTAGACAGGACAGCTTTATAAAAGTTGACAGGCTTTATTGCCAAAACGTATTTATATTGCTGTCAACAAACAGCTCAGAACACATTCCTAAATAGAGAGCAGCTGTTTTAGGCAGCACTTTGGTTTTACTCTCAAATCTTTTGGACTATAAACTGCTGATTAGTTTTATTCACATTTTAGTCGTCTATATGCATTCGTTTTTGTCAACGAAAACTCAAAACACTTAGTCAGTTTGTGGTCCATTGTTCAACCATAATTATAACAAAGACATTCGCTATTTAATGAATAAAATCAAAGCTCATTAGCTGAGCCGTTAGCTACTCGGAGGTTTGAATTGGCTGAATTTAGCACCACATTTTTAGTAAAACAAAAGAAACAAAGCAATTAACTCACCGTTAAGTTGATTAAATCAGGACAATCGATCAGCAGGGTTGTCACAAGCTGTCAAGAAGTGTTCTTTGAATAAATATCCATTTGATTAGCGTGCCGCCAGAGAGACGATACACTGATCACCCCTGAACTAATTAAAGGGTCAACCCCTTCACAATAAAAGTTCACGTGATCGACAGTAAAATTAGTTTACCTAAATACCGTCTCACAACTTCAGACATAGCGTTTTTGTCTCGTCTCGTTGCACAGACGAATACCCACAGACGACCCGTCTCATTTATGTCTGAGGAATCCATTTTGCCAGTCATAATCCTGTGATCAGCAACTAGTCGACATAAGACATAAAAGTCATTACAGAGCAGAGAAGTCGACTAGTCGACTGGTTCATGCAACCCCTATTTAGAACATGGCAATCTTAAAGGGATACTCCATCAGAAAGTGATAAAACACTGTAAGTGAATGGTAGCTCCTAGCATGCTAGTAGTTACCATTCACTTACAGTGTGTTACGCTAAGCTAATGCTAAAGGAGTACAGCCGGATCAGGGAAACAGCTGGGCTGGTTACAAATTGTTTTTGCCCACTTGTCTAACTATGAGGAATATGGCAATAGATAAAAAATCAGTTTCTAGTGGATTATCCCTTTAAGGCAAGTTGAACACAAGTGGGCGTATTTCAATTCTTGAAAAATTTTTAAATCTCATTCATGGGAACTTCTGTTCTCAGACTGAATTCTATAGAGTTTCAAGTCTATAAGCTGCTACATGGAGATAACAAAGGTAATGCACCTGCTTCCAATTTAATGGCATTATGTCCAACTTGGCTGACCTATCACAGTATGTGGTGCAGTATATAAGGATGGATGTATTCTAGGGCTGCACAATTAATCGAATTTTGATCGTGATCACGATTTTGGTGGCCACAATTAAATGAACCTGATCGTCAATGATATTTCCATTCAAATTGCGAGCTCTTCTACTTGCCTCTTCATCACATGCCGCCTCAACCAATAGTCTGCCAATCACCAGAGGGCGAACGCATGACCAAAGCTTCCTTAAGCTGCCAAAATAAAAACTGCGCACAAGCCACTCGGCAGCAGTCACACATTATGGCGGCAGCAAGTTGGACTGATGAGAGGAAGTTGTGTCTGTCTGGAATAGAAAATACTGCAGTATCTGGTGATGAGGGGCACTGTGGTGAAAAACTTGTGCCTCGAAATGGATCGACATCCGTTGTCTGGAGTTGTTTCGGATTCAGAGCAAGTGACGTTAAGCAAGAGCAAGTGATTTGCAAAGAATGTAACCGAGTGGTGTCTGCCCCGCAGAGTAACACAACAAATTTATTCAACCACCTGAAAAAGCATCACCAACATAAATATGATGAATGCATGAATGCCAAAGCCAACACTAATTCACAAAAATGCCGTCCGTGTCCAGCGGCAACCCAGACAACCATTACAACAACCCTGCACCGTGCGGTATCATATCCATCTTCTTCACAAAGACACGCAGAAATAACAGACGCAATATCTTTTTATTTGGCCAAAAATATGTGTCTAATCAATACAGTGAGCAATGAAGGTTTCATAAAAATGAGATCCCCTAAAGTAATTATTTCTCCAAAGTGGCGTTGCCTGTGCTATATGAAAAATGTCGGGAGGGAATAGAGAGAGAGATCTCAGCTCTCGAGTACTTTGCAGCTACGACTGACCTATGGTCAAGCAGAACTATGGAACCGTACATGTCCTTGACAATTCACTACATAGACGTAGATTTCCAAATGCAAAGTCGGTGCTTGCAAACTTCATTCTTCCCAGAAGACCACACAGGAGAAGCGATAGCTGAGGGACTGCGGGAGGCACTGGCTTCTTGGAGCCTGCAACAAGAGAGACTTGTCTGCATCACAACAGACAGTGGGTCTGATGTCATCAAGGCGACCTCTCTTAATAAATGGACAAGACTTCAGTGCTTTGGCCATAGGCTCCATCTAGCAATTGGTGAGTTGTAAGCTTTAATAATAATTATTATTATTATTAATATTATTATAAATAGCCTACTATTGAAAATTGATTGTGCTTTATTTTGAGCAGACAAAACACAAATGTGTGCTATCAGAATAGTACATATTTTTAGAAAAAAAAAAGTTAAACAAATGACCACAGAGGCAAACGAATACTATATAAAACATTTGCCAATATAATGGACAGATGTCAATGGATTAAAAATCAAATAATAATGTATGAAAAATATTGGCAGTAGTGATTAGATGAATATGCATACAATGTTACTGTCTATTCTGTTCTGTTTTACATGAATATGATTTATGTTCTTTATATAGAGACGGCAATGAAAGGTCCACGGATTGACCGCGCAGTAGGGGTGTGCAAAAAGCTTGTCGGCAGTTTCTCCCACAGCTGGAGGCGTAAAAGGGAGCTAGCAAGGGCTCAAAAGGAGCTGAAGCTTCCAGAGCATGGGCTGAAGACAGAATGCCCAACAAGGTGGGGTTCCAGGCAGGCAATGAATGCAAGAATCCTGGAACAGTAGAGGGCCATTTCATAAGTCTTATCTTCCGACCGAAAATCAAGGCACCTCATCCCAACATGGCAGGACACTGATGTGCTGGAAGCCATCAACAAAGCCCTCCAACCTCTGATTGAGTTTACTGATGTGCTGTCCAGTGAGAAGTATGTCAGCATTTCTTTTGTGAAACCAGTCCTCCACTTGTTCAGCTCCTCTATCCTCAACATAAGCAATGATGTTGCAGACCTAACCAACACCATCAAAACCAAAATCCTCACTTACCTGGAGGAAAAATACAAGGATCCAGTGACACAAGAACTGCTTGACATGGCCTCTTCACTTGATCCACGCTTCAAGCTGAGATATGTTAGTGAGGACAGAACTGCATCAATCCAGGAAAGAATTCTGTCTGAGATGGCTACCATTGCAAGCATGGTGAGGAGTAATACATTAGATACAGATTTTAAAATAAATTAAAGATATTAAGTGGATTTTAATGTGCTGAGAGGACATTGTTAGGCTGCAATCTGAATATGGACTTTAAATATGTTTTATTAGAAAGATGTTTTGTTTCTATTTCATTTATGATGTACTTTTCAAGGAAACGGGACCAGCGGATACAAGTGGGGGGGCTGCTAAGGATGAACCCAGTACATCTAAGAAAAAGAAGACCTTGGGGAGCTTCTTCAAGGTCACTGGGGCATTAACACTGAGACCCTCTCGTCCTCACCAGGAGCAACAGGCTGTTGCCTCTGAGCTCCAGTCTTACCTACAGTGTGCCAACCTTGACAGTGAAGGGGACCCATTGGACTGGTGGAAAGAACATCAAAGACTCTACCCACGTCTGTCGAAGCTGGCTCAAAAGTACTTGTGCATTCCTGCAACAAGTTCCCCGTCTAAGAAGGTCTTTAGCACTGGGGGAAATGTAGTGACCTGCCTTCGTTCATCTCTCAAGCCAGAAAATGTTGACAGGCTGGTTTTTCTTGCCAAGAACCTGTAGGCCTAATGTTCTAGGCCTTTTCTGTGCACAGGAGGCTTTTTCTGTATAAGCTGTAATTCTTTTCATTAAGTTGCACTTTGAGATTGCAGTTTGCAATAACATGTTTAGTTAGTACTTTTAAATGTAAAAGTGAGTTTTTGCGTTGTTTGTTTTTTTGCATTATTTATAATTTATTCTAAAGTTAAAATTTTCACAGAAACATGTTGCAACATTGTTTATAACCGGTGCAATAACATTTATATTTTACCAGACAGGATGAATAATCGTGATTATTAATCGTGATCACAATATTGATTAAAATAATCGTGATTATTATTTTGGTCATAATCGTGCAGCCCTAATGTATTCCCAGTTAGTGTACTCTGCTGGCCATACAGGACATACTCTGGATCATCGGACAGCAAAACACAGGCTGTCTGCACCCAAGGTAAGTAAATCCTGTTCTCAGCTTGTGTAGCTTTTAGAGTTGGGTGTTTAAGTAACTATTGATCCATTAGAGTCACGGGGGTTGTGCAACACCTGTGGCTCAGATGGGTTGTCTCGGGAGGAGACCGGAGGGAGGGACGAGGTGCACATTGTAACCGGGAGAGGACCCGCGCAGTCAGGCTGGTAACGTTGCTAGGCAATGTGTCGCATCCGGGGAGTGACGGCCATCTTGGAGCATGGCTGAGGACCGAGTGCACATCGGCAGACGCCAGAGGAGCACTCCGGTGGAAATATGCAGTGTCAAGGCGAAACGATGGCATGGTGGTTCCCATGGCCCTGGATGTCAACAGTGGACTCCTAGACTGGTTCTCTGTTCTGGGACTTTATTTTAGCTAGCTTTAACTTGTTTTTTTTAAACCTAGTTTTATGATTACACTCTTAAGAGATTTTATTTAGAGGTTGGAATAAATTGCCATTAATTTCAGCATAATACCAGTGTGTCTGTGCTGTGCTGAGCATTTGAAAGTCCTGGAGTGGCCTAGCCAGTCTCCAGACCTCAACCCCATAGAAAATCTGTGGAGGGAGTTGAAAGTCCGTGTTGCTCGGCGACAGCCCCAAAACATCACTGCTCTCGAGAAGATCTGCATGGAGGAATGGACCAAAATACCAGCTACTGTGTGTGCAAACCTGGTAAAGACCTATAGTAATCGTTTGACCTCTGTTATTGCCAACAAAGGTTATGTTACAAAGTATTGAGTTGAATTTTTGTTATTGACCAAATACTTATTTTCCACCCTAATTTACAAATAAATTCTTTAAAAATCCTACCATGTGACTTCATGGATTTTTTTTTCACATTCTGTCTCTCACAGGTGAAGTGTACCTATGATGAAAATTACTGGCCTCTGCCATCATTTTAAGTGGGAGAACTTGCACAATCGGTGGCTGACCAAATACTTTTTTGCCCCACTGTAAATCAGTCTGCTTGGGCAGCACTGGCTTTGCAAAACGCTGGTGCCCTCTGCTGTTGTGGTCGTGTAATGACCTCAAACTACTATCAGCATCACTAGATCCTGATTATAAGATGGCGCCACATTTTTCCATTATTTTCAATAAAAAATACCTATCCTGTCCTATAGTCTGGTCGATACGATAAGTATTTTCTGAACACAGTTTTTCACTTTCAGGAGAGGTTTTTTAATGATTTGTGGCAAAATTGTTTAACAAAATGGAAAACTTTGTCATATCCTGGGCTCCTGCAGACATGCTTCCTCCTTAATTAGCAGGAGTCCACAACCTAACCACCCTCAGCTGCAACCAATCGGCCATCAGCACCAGGGGATTAAAGGACCAGCCTTTCAGCAGGAGGATGCCAGTTCATTCCAGACCTTCAGTGTGTTTTTGCTCGGCTTCTTCCTTAGTCCAGCCCTCCTTCGTTCCACCTGATCTTCCTTTTTATCTCCAGCTGGTCGCCTTCTCCCTAACCCTCCATTCCTCCTTGTCTGCCTGCCTGTCTCTCAGCTGGTCGCCTGCTCCAACCAGCCACCCCTCATTCCCGTTTTACCCTTCCTGCCTGGACCTGGGACTAAAGTTCTCCCTACTGGAACCCTCCTCGCAGCACTCGGTAAGGATTTATCTTTTCATCATTCTTGTCATCCTATTGCCCTTCGCCTGTGCTCATTTTCCCCTCCTCTCCAGTGAGGTGATGTCTGGTCCCGTCCGGAGCACTTGGACCTCCTAAGGTCCACTCTTAATTTAATGTACTCCTTTTGGTCATCAATTTTTCACCCCCAGGGGTGATTTGCCTCTATGCACCTCTCACTGGTCCGACAGTATCCAGGTTTCCATCCGATAATCCACTGCCCATGGTTGGAGATGCAGCGTGAGCAGGGGAGGGGGCGTTATGAGGTGCAGCTCTATGTGCTCTGGACGGAACTACCACTGGGTTCAGATCTGAACTGCTGCTGTGCTTACACACACACACGAGTCATTGCAAAAAAGTGTGACACATTTTTACTGCAATGCAAAATTTGGGATAAGACCACTAGACTCCAACACTGTAACAACATGAGGACCATGAGGAATCATCACATTAACACCAGTTCAACCACCAGAGCTCATACTGGACAAGAAACAAAGTCATTGATGAAATAACCTACATCTGATGTCACAAAACAAGCAGGATTGTTTAACGTCTGGAGAGCCTGAAGGTGACGAATCATTCTAACTCTTTTACTGCAATAACCTACGAATAATGTATTCAATAGCCACTGATCACTGCTGATTTGTGTGTGTGTGTGTGTGTGTGTGTGTGTGTGTGTGTGTGTGTGTGTGTGTGTGTGTGTGTGTGTGTGTGCTGCTGGCAAATGAATTTCCAGAGGATTTTCCCCCTGAGGGATCAATAAAGTTCTCTATCTACTGCCTGATCACACCTCAGACTTGAAACCCATGAGTCTAAGGTTGAACTGAGGATGATTATTTATACTTTTAGAGCCGTCTGTCTTGATCATTGCCATAGTCTCTTTATCTGTATCACTAAGAGCAAGCTGGACCTCGTTCAGGTGGTCTGGAACTGGAACACACAACCAGCCCACACTGTGTGCTTCATCTTCACACCCTGAGGTCACCTGGCCAGGTGTCACTCCCAAACCCATTTGAAGGCTGGTGGGCGTGGCTTCTTCTGCCTCCTTCCTTATAGATTCTGCTGATGTTTTTAAAAGCAGTTAAACAGACTTATTATTACACTTATGGGTTTTATATTAGTTTTGTTTTTGTTTTTCTGGGTTCACTCTTTATATTGTATTGTATTACTGTGTAAAGTACTATGTTAGTTCTGTGATAAGTGCTAGATGAATAAATGTAACTTTTTGAGCTACGATGACAAAGTCAACATCACTGAAGAGAAAATGGTTGATGACTGACTGGAAACAGCCCTCCACACTTTAGTGAGCACTACTGGAGCAGTCATCAGTAGAGGGTTTAAAGCCCTTTAAAGTCACAATAATAGAAAATAGAAGCACTTCATTACAAGTAGGTAGATTCACTGAGCCAGAAAGGCAGGAGGCGCGGAGCAGAGGACTCTTCTACTACAGCGGTATAATGTAATTTATGATTGTTTAGACAGGAAGATTACGTTTGGTATTTATAAGGAACCACTTCTCTAATTATTTCTAACTGCTGAGTTCTGGGTCTGATTTTAAAACAGTTACTGCAGGCGACACACTGAAGAAAAGACTGGATAATTAAATTCTGCACCTTTATAAATATTCTGATTGTATTTAATGAATAAGTGAATAATATGCTCACTAAATATCTGGGGGGAGGAGGTCTTTAACTTTTCAAAGGAGAAAATATGTAGAAAGTGTGGCCTTACATTGGTATTACATCAAAACCCCTGGATTGAATTTCATTTCTTTATTTTATTGTTTAACAAATGAACTCGGGAATAAATATTTCCCACTACATACCTCAGATCTCTGAGGGCTACAGGATACTTAGAGCTGGAGTTGTGGCTCCAACCTCCTCCTCCTGTGAGCTGATGGGCTGGCACTGCGCTGTAGGCTGCAGGCGGTGTTACACCACACTTCCTGATAATTGGGACATTCTGAAACAATTTTCTGGTTTTGATTGGACCACGCTTTGTCCAACACTTTGAAACGGAGAGGAAATTGCTTGTTGTCTTGCAGACAGGTAAATTGATCAATCTTGCGTCTATTCAGCAAGTAGTTGCTGTCAGTTTCACAGTAGAAATGTGAGATGTTGCCATGGCTGATATAGACAATCAACTGATCCAGGAGCTGTTTAATGATTGGGCTGTGTTCTCAGCAACAAAAGGTTTATAAACTAGCATCTGTCCTTAACCTTCTTCCCAGCAGATAAAAAAATATATGCAGCTACTTTAAAAACAGGACCACATACAACATTTCTTTAGAGGTGTGGTTTACTTGTTTATTTAATACTTTTGCAGTGTGCTCTAGTGTAAATCAATGCCATATGAGCCATTTTTATAAAGAAAAACCTATGATGCAGAAGTTAGCTGATGCAGAGCTGTGCTAGAAACAGCAGGTTTCCTCATTATTATTAATGATATGCACAACCCTAGCTTCTGATTGGATAACAGAAACATCACTACTCCGCCCTTATTCAGATCACAACAAAATGTTGGATCCAAAATTCGAGGACGAAGGAGAAACTTTAGAGGAAGCGCTTCCTCAGCGTTTGTCAGTGAATGTTTCAGAATGATATACTGTACATGTGAACTGACATTTTCTCCTAAAAGAGCAGAACGTTCTGCTGTGACACCTGAACCAGGGTGAAAGCAGACCGTAGAACCTGGAAGTTGCTACATTAGCATGTGTGGCTAACCACAAAGACCTCAGAATAGCTGCTAATATCACAGCAAAAACAAGTTATGAACTTACCCAACAGCTGCTCCAAGAAGCTCTCTCTCCTCCTTGCTGCAAAAAACCCCCTCATTCCTATAGGAAAATGTCTATGTCAACACATGCTCATCCTGGGACTTGAACCTAAGTCTCCCTCATCAGAGACGATGTCTTAGACCACTATACTACAGTTCAGTTGTTATGATTCTGTTATGTTCCTTTACATGAACATTAAGTGTCATGTAATGTGAGTCAAGACTGCGAAAAATCTGTGTTACTTACAATTTTGTGGACCAATTCACTTTAAGAATATTCTTGAATGTAAATGTAATTAAAATCATATATTTTTCACTGGCTGTGGTCAGGGACGTCTGATCAGGTAAACATGCTCTGTGCTACAGTATCATTGTATTTCTGTGTGATTCCAATCTAAATTTCTTTACAATCAGAAATAGGTGATTTGCATATGTTCCTAGACAAAGAGGGACATTCAGGTGAGGAGCTGAGTCTCTTCTCAGAAAACACAATCCATCACAAAGCAGTTCAGTTTATTTATAAAGCTCCAGTCCAACAAAGCTCTGCTCAAAAAGCAGCAACTCCATTCATACAAGGTCGGTTTTCATTGTATCATTATGTTCTCTAAATGCAGCAATTTAATTTTCACTTATACACCAATCAGACCCCCCCCACACACACACACACACACACACACATACACATACACAGCACAGCAAGTCATTATGCAGGACAGTGACCTGGGAACAAAGGGGACCAGGTAGCATGCTGAGTGGGGCTGATCAGCTGAGGGATGCTTAGCAAACAGAGACCAGCTGTGATGAGGCAGAAGTGGGTTTGAACTAAACAGGAAGTGAAGAGCATAAAGAGGAAATAAATGATCAAATACAGACAGAACCTTAATGCTTTAAATGTTCATTGTATAAAACTCTAGTGAGTTATGTTCACTTTTGCACCGCTAACTGCAGCTTCCTCACATATAAAGTACCTGTGCATGATAGTGTTGTTGTCCTTTCATCAGGCTCAGACCCAGACTGTGAGTCAAAGTGTCTCAGAGCAAGTTAATAAACCCAGCTGCCCCCTGGCGCCGTCCATAAGGCTGCTCTCTGACCCTCAGAGGGACGTCGGGTCAAAGCAGAGAAACAGTTTCCATAAGGGGATGGTATAAGGATCAATTATTATTATGCATCCATCCATCCATCTATCCTCCACAGAGGGTCGCGGGGGAGCTGGTGCCTATCTCCAGCGGCCAAGGGGCGAAAGGCGGGGGACACCCTGGACAGGTCACCAGTCCATCACATGGCCACACAGAGACGAACGAGACAAACAATCAGCCACACACCCACTCACACCTAAGGACAATTTACTAGCCCATTTAGCCTGACAGTCATGGTTTTGGTCTGTGGGAGGAAGCCGGAGTACCCGAAGAAAACCCACGCACGCACGGGGAGAACATGCAAACTCCACGCAGAGAGGCCGCAGTGCCGGGACACAAACCCACAACCTTCTTGCTGCGAGGCAACAGTGCTAACCAGCTGCGCCACCATGCAGCCCCTCAATTATTATTATCATTAATACCTGAAGTCATCTAGAGTGACACAAATAACTCACATTCATAAGTCAGATCCTGGGAGTCTGACCAGGATAAATGACGTCATGTTCACTGTGCCCACTTGGAAACGTTGAACCAAGTTTCCTCTGACTGCTGAGTCAGCATCACAGAATATCACCAGCTTGGTTTTCCCCACTCTGCACTTGAGCCTCCATAAAGAAAAACAGGCTGACACTCTTCCATGGTTTCACCTCTCTGCTGTTTTGTTTTTTTGGATCACCAGCCCAACACACAACATGCACACTCTTGGTCTCATGGGGTCAAAGGTTAAGTTCTTACAAGTGACTATTACATCATGTTCTCCTACACCCACCAGCACCCTGCAAACAAGTGTTTCCTCTACAAACTCCCACAGTTTGTTTTCTCTTTTTATTTGCAAAATCTCCTTTCAGCAGGAAAACAAATCATTATCTGCCCACTATCATGAACTACTTTAGTTCAGTCAACAGGTATTCTGCTGTGTAATAGAATGAGGAGTTACACACTACAGTACGAAGAATAAAATGAGCCAACAGTTAATGTTTTAATGCACTGAACAGGAATAACATCACTAATATTGTTTTTGGGCCCTGAATTGTTACTGTAAGGTTGTCAGCCTGCGTTTTTCCCATGAGTGTTAGGGTTTTCTCCAGGAATCCCTTCCACAGTCTAAGTATACATGATTTAAAATGAACCTTGAACATCACGGTTCATAATCATGACCTGAAACAGCCTACATCTCTAAACAGGACACAGACAACAGGAGGGAGTCACACTTAATGATACGAGATGATCTGATAATAATTCATCAAGTGTGTCTCAATATTACAGCGACATACAGTATGAGCTGACATGAGGTGAGTGACCATATACAGTTACAATATCTGAAGACTCCAGGTTGAGTTTAACATCTGAGCTGCAGAACTTCTTTACTGCACGTACAGGACAACACAATCTGCTGTGAAAAAGCCTCTTGCTGTTCTTATTCCTGTGTCTGCAGTCTGTCTGGGCTGCAGTCTGAAAGCTGAATAGAGAGGATTTGGATTTAGAAAGATGCTTCTGCAGTCATGTTTCTGTAAAGCTCATAAAATTGCATTCTCAATAATCCTGTTATGTTTTTTGTCAGTGCTTGAAGCTTGCCGTTTTTAAAGTGATGTTACACATGCTTCCATCATCCTCGTCTTTTCTTTTCGTTCTGCTCCTGTCTGCAGCGTCACCTCTTCAGTTCATCAGGTTTCTTATTGCAGGTGTAGAGGGGTTTAGTACTCCGTCAGCTCTTCATGCCTGTAAGCAGTTCTCCACATATAATACAAAAATCTTCATCTTTAAAGTACCAGACAAAAACACCACCTGCAGCAGATGATATCAAAACATCTCATGACTCGGTTGTTATTTTAGGCATTTCCTGTCATACAGACCAGGAGCCACATGCTGAATCACTTGGATGGATGTTGTTCTAGAACAGAGGTCACTAACAGGCAGATTGTGGTCTGGATCAGGACCCAGATCCGGTTCTGTCCAGACAAATCCAGGACTCAGTCCGAGGGGAGACAGTGTGTTCGGGTAGGCGTGTAAGCAGCATTACCAAGGAGCTACCATGGGTTCACTGGCACCCAGCACCCTCCTCCTCCTGAACGAGTCCGCATCATGTGTGGTTCAGAACCCGGAGGGGAGGGGGAGGAGTTATGCACCTGTGGCAACCCCCCTTGTTAGATGCTGCCCCAATCCACCAGCCCCAAGGTAATGTTTGAATGCATATTATCATGGTGTGTAAAGCCAAAGCCCTTATTGATTGGAGGAGTTAATATTTAGACACTTAAACATCTTTACATCCCCACTGTGATGAACAAACAGGCCATCTCATCACAGTGCTCTGACACGCCTGCTTTTAGAACCAGCAGCTGTTTGATGCAGGACGTGCACGCCTCCTCATCACATCACGCTCAAAGCGCCACGCCACAGAGCACAGTTCCAACAGGATTGTCCCTGGAAACCTTAAAGAGCAGGTTAGAGACCTCCTTAAACAAATGTTTAGAGGAATATAATAGAAACTTTTTCTGAATAAAAATTTACACAAATGTAAAACTTATTTACGCTTTTCTGCTTATCGCAAGATAAACATATAAAAATATTGATTTTCATGCCAGCTCTGACACAGATAAATATTTAAATGTTTACAATTACTTAATAAATACAGTTGGTAATTATCAGATATTAGACAACAAAACGTACGATACACAGCTGTTGATGGCTGAGCCTCTGATCCGGTCTGGTCTGACTCTGGTCCCTCCTCCTGCCTCCTACCGGTCGGCTGCATCTGAAGCTAACCCCGTTAGCTCCTGTTACCTGCTGCTAATGGCGGTCTGGTGGGAAGTTGAATGAATTGAAGGCACAGCGCCTGTTTAGAGTCACACTGGATGTTTTTCTTTGGTATCCCATATGGAATTCCATCACATCCAGTCCCAGGTGAGACCAAGTGACCGGATTTTTTGTAGCCAAAGCAGAAGAAATGTAGTAGTCCCGTTCTCGTGGACTTGCTGTCCTGACATGCTGTGACTGTACAGCCTCCACAAACAATTTAGCAGTTTTGAGAACAATGAAAACACACTGACTGGATTAAACAGACCCTCTGCCCTAAAAGTACCAACTCATCACAGTGAGCCGAGAGCGAGCCGGCAGACTAGAGCGTTGCCAGATTGGAAATGTTTAAGTAGTTTTAGCTTTAAAGACTCTAACACAATGAATAAAACAAGCACAAATTCCACACAACAAAGGGCTCAAATGATCATATTTATGGAATTATTGATCGTACAGAGTGTGAAATTATCCTACAAATATGATATTTACATCTGGCAACACTGTCTGCAGCGCCACCTAGCTTTTACCGTATTTGCCCGAATATAGGACGACCCTGATTATAAGACGACCCCCATTTTTCAAGACTGATCTTCAGAAAAAAGAATAAGTTCACTTTATAAAGAAACTACTTTTTATTAAAATTTGAGCAAATAATTTATATGATACCTTAATTATAGACTGCTTTAATATTTGCTTATTAATCAGACAGGAATTAAAGTTCTATGTGACAACATATTTCAGTCAATTGGAAAAAAAAAGAGAAAAAAGAAGCTCTCTCTTCCTCACTCTGGCTGTGTGGGCCCTCCCTCCTCCCTCTCTCCTTCTCTCTCTCATTGAGACTGTGTGTGTGTGTGTGTGTGTGTGTGTGTGTGTGTGTGCGTGCGTGCGTGCGCAGCTTCAGAAACGGGTCCTGTGTGTGACACAGGCAGAGCTGGATTCTCAGGTGTTTTTCAGGCTTGAGGAAGAATGCGTGTGTGAATCGAGCGCCGCGCTCACCTGTACAGAGCTCACGCTGAAAACACTGCAGCCGCCGCGGGTCCACTGGTCCGACAGAAGGTGTCGGCTCCATACGTACTAAACAGAACCGGACCGAACCAAAAACCCAAACTAGTCTGAAAACGCCAGAAGCTGGAGCTGGACTTTGCCATCAGGTGTTTTTATCCTTAGTGGACCTGCAACTTTGAGGTGGAGTGGACGTCTGGGACCGCTCGTGGTCTAAGAGCTGCTTCCTGCAGGCGCCGCTTCTGTTGTTTGAACATAAAGCATGCGCCCCCTGCTGGGACGCGACAGTAAGACGACCTCGCCTTTTAAAAATTATTTTTAATGAAAAAAACCTCGTCTTATATGCGAGCAAATACGGTATATCCTGGTTACGTTGCAGGTCGAGATTTTTTTTTTAAGCGTTTTTAGAAGCATTGCAGAAAGGGGGAACTTTTGACTATAAACATCGTTTAAAAAATGTAAAACAAAATACCCTCAATAAACTTTTTTTTTTTTGGACAGCATTTTATCTGAATTTGAAAAAAACAAACTGCAATTTGCTGTGGTTTCATCTCAGACCAGTAAAGTTTCTTGTTCTAACACACTATCTTCAGAAGTTGTCATTTGCTAAGTCCTCTAATAAGGCTAAAATTATTAATGCTAAAGGTATTTTCTGCAGCTTTACATTTAGTATCCTCTTATGTCACTGGATGCAGGTGGATGTGTTCATTTTATATTTGTGTGAATAATACCTGTTTTCACATCATTACCAGTTTCCCCACTAATGGACCAAAAACATGTATGCAGGGCATTAAGTTGGTCAAAGGCTGCACACATCTCCACAGTCCTTTCAGTTTTGCATAGAAAAGAGCATTTGCCACGTTTCTGTGTGTATGCACTCTTCACACGAGACTCCTGAATACAGATATGTCTTTATCTCTGTAAGGATAAAGAGCCACACCAGAGATTCATGTGAAATGTTTTTACAGATTTTGAATAAACTTCAGTAAGAATTCATCTGTCCTGTAAGGTTTGTCAGTTTTAAAGGTCATCAGCTCCTGAGCCTCCTTACACTCTCAGAGCCAATGGCCATCACTTTACATAATGGACAGCTGTAGGACACTCAAAGAGTTGCCATTTGGACTCAGCTCTGATAAACCACATGATAGATTGCGGTGTCAGTCGGGCATGAATGGATCCCAGTATGAGCCTCCACATTTTTCCACAGGGAGCATCATCAGCTCTAGGTTTATATGTGCCCCAGCCTGCAGTCCAGTGTGTTCACACTCTCAATACTTCAGAGCTTTCACTTGCTGCTTTTACAGATGGAACAATTTCAATTTATTACCACTTATTTATTAACAGAGGACTGGCATTAAAGAAAAAGTTATAAATCTGATCATTTGGTCACAATTCTTCCACTAAGCTGCCAAAACTAGCAAACTTGAAATATAATCAAAAGAGATGCATTTTTAAAAAACTCTAGCAATTTCTACGGGCAGGGCCGGTTCTAGGCATAGGCTGATTAGGCAACTGCCTAGGGCGCCCTCTGCTGGAGGGGGCGCCAAATTGTCCCTTTTACAATTTTTTTAAATTTTTTTTGACAAACTGCTGGACACACCATTCATCTCATGTAAAGAGCAAAGTAAGTAATAAATAAATAAATACATAAACTAAGTAAATAAATAAAAAAGCACAACTTTTGCTGCATGAACAGTCAACGTGGCGCCCCATGGCTACCTGCTGCTGCCGCTGTGATCAGTAAGGTGGGGGAGAGGCGCGCTGCGCGCTTCCCTCCGTCCGGTTGTTTATTGATAATCAGTGTTGGGAGTAACGACTTCCAAAGGTTATTAATTACTGTAATGCATTGCTTTTTTCGGTAACACAGTAATGTAAGGCATTACAGAAAAAAAGCTGTAACATTTTAACGTCAGTGCGCGTTACAGTGCACGTTTAACCGGATTGAGGCGGTGGGTTCTTCAGAGGAGAAACGTCACTCAGTGAAAAATGTGGTCAGTTAGAGCAGAGAGGAGTAAATCTGCAGCCAGTGAAACAAGTCCGGTTCTGTCCGGTCCGACACTCATGCGTGGTTCGGTTCAGAACTCGGTCCAGAGGGAAAACGCGGCCCGAGTCGTGCGCGCTCACGGCATCCAAGGCCCGTTAAGACATATGAGCGCATGCAGCGCTCCGTAAACTGAAGGGAGCGATCTGAGAAGAAGTTTCATGATAAAGAGTCACTCTGTTATTCACGTCAGAAGTTGGAGAGTTCACTCTCTCGCCCACTGAGCAGAGGAAACGCGCGTCATGCAGCCTCTGCTGAAGGAGGAGGAGGTAGGAGTCGGTCAAACTTCTTGTGCAGAGAGATATATTTTTATAGATTTAAATATACTGTATATAGATATGATGGAATAATATATGGATAGGTAGGGATATATGGAAAGATATGGATGATAGATGGATGGATGGATGGATAATAAATGATGGATGGATAGATAGATAAATGCATATCCAGATAGTTGTATAGCTCCATGTATCCATCACATGACCTTCCACTGGATGTAGAATGAGCTACCCTTATGGTCAAATCCATATTTACAGTTATTTTGATGAGAGTAACTAAAAGTAATGCAAAAGTAGTGTAATGCCTTACATTTAAAAACAGTAATATTGTAATGTAAGGGATTACTTAAAAATGACAGTAACCAGTAATAAATAATGCATTACAGTTTTGAAGTAACTTGCCCAACACTGTAGATAATGCATGATGAGTCTGTGACGTTGTCAGTGACAGCACCTTGTTAAAAGTCGCTGGCAAAGCAAGCCCTCTGGGGCAGCCTTCAGGAAACGAAGAAAGGAAGAGGAGGAAAAACGGGACCAAAGTAGAGGTATTTAATTAATATACATGAAATTGTGAACATTTTTCCTGGACCATCATTTAGCAAGTTAGCTAAGACTAAAGGGCTATCATGCTGTTGTGCCCCCTACTTATTATATGAATGAATGTCATCAGTTCAAGTTTATCCAACTTTAGTACATTGCTTACTACTTAGAATTTGCAAAAGTTACGTTGTTTCTTTTCTGGGTAGTAGGGGGCGCCAAAATCATTTTTCGCCTAGGGCACCATTCAGTCCATGGCCGGCCCTGTCTCCGGGCTGAAAAAGTCCAAGCTATTTGTTCAGAAACCAGGACTCTCGCCAGATCTTATGCAATGGGAAAAAGTTGCAGTCTTTTTAATCACAGTTACAGCAGGCAGGCAGGCAGCCCTGTTCTGCATGTGCCAGCCCACTCATCCTTTAAAATAAAAGATGAAGGAAATGTGAAAAGGCTGCAGGTTGTATCTTCTTACAGACAGAGGAATCCACTGGAATGGGTTGACAAATGCAAATGTATTATTTGAGTGACTATTTCATGCTTCAGATTATGCTGTAGATGAAAAGTGTAAAATATATTGGATTCATAACAAAGATACTCTTCAAAGTCTGTTCTCAAATAGAAATATTTATTGAAAGTATGCTTTTAGAATTGACTTTGGAAATTCAGATTTATTTTTTGCCTTTTAACTGAAAGAGCAGCTGTGGAGATCAGACTAAGAGCTCAGAAACCTGCAGGAAAATCAGGTGTAAAATTGAGTTTTATGTTCAGTGAACAAGTAGACGGAGTGTTGAAAATAACCCTGATCATAAACAGGGCATGTGCTAGTTTTTTAAAGGTATAATCTCATATCTGCACACACATTACTTTCACCCAGAACAATGTCATTTAGACTGATTACTGTAACAGGGCTCATTTTCAAGAGGAGTTCTATCAGTTATTGGTGACTACTGGTGGTTACTGGTGACATCACTCACAGCAATCACTGGAAACAGTCCTCTGACTGCACTCTATAAAGTAAAACCATCATTTACTTAAATTTTTTGGTGTAACATTTTACACTCAAGATTTTTGAGTAGACTGGAGACAATTATATTAAGTAAAAGCCAACTTTACTAATATAATTGTCTCCAATCTACTCAAAATTCTTGAGTGTAAAATGTTACACCAAAAAATTTAAGTAAATGATGGTTTTACTTTTTAGAGTGTGGAAAAGATCCACAACACGTTCCTGTATTTGGCTCAATATATAATTTCGGGAGTTTTTAAGTCCATTTATCTTGCAAACTTGTTCATTGAAATGAAATTTTAAAAGTCGTCTGTGTTCTTCATGATCTTATCTTTACAAATACTATACACTCTAAAAAGTAAAACCATCATTTACTTAAATTTTTTAGTGTAACATTTTACACTCAAGAATTTTGAGTAGATTGGAGACAATTATATTAAGTAAAATCCAACTTTATCAATATAATTGTCTCCAATCTACTCAAAATTCTTGAGTGTAAAAATGTTACACAGATTAAATTAAGTAACGTGCAGGATTATTTTTTTCAGTGTAGTTATTTCTTATGTAAATAATGATTTATTTATAAAAAATGACTAGATATCCCTAAAATGTCAACTAAGGTACCGTCTGAAATGATTCACCTTCTCCTTTGGTAAACAATAATTTTTAAAACTTATTCAAAAATTGTTTTAATTGTATTCTTGGCATTAAGTTGAGGTAATTATGACAAAGATGTCTTTTTGGGCAATATGCCACAATTTAAATAAAACATAACACTTTGAATGCATGTCCGATAAGTCACTGTCAACTAAGTTACCCATAACAAATGCACCCCTCAGGGAAGAGTCTTTATTCCAGATCACATGACCTGCTTCACATGATGTCATTAACTCCTGAAGAGAAAACTAGCAAGGCTCCAAGGTTTGTTCCCTCTACACTTTTTCAGTTATTTCACCTAAAGTAGGGCTTGGGGCATGATGTCAACAAAGTTACTACAATAACTTCTTAAATAACCTTAAATTAAAATTTCCCTCAGTTGTATAATATTTAGAAGAGTCTTTCTGTAAAATGGCATGTGGTGTCTGGTCATAGGCAGCCATTTTTACCTGAAAACGTTGAAAAATGTCAACTAAGTTACCAAATCTCCCAAAATTATATATTGACCCATTTAAACAACTCCTGGTCAAAAGTTCCAACACTATAGTACCTGTTAGTAAACCTCTACTATTTTGCATGACTGCTGCTGATGCCAGTAGTTTAGTGTTTGTGGAGGTTTCCTAACGACCCTGAAGCTCAGGTGACACTCACTGATCTGTCTCTCCCATCCAACTGGCCATCAGCCAGTCAGAGGACTTCTTCCTGTTTCTAGAGACTCCACCCCCTAAGTGATGTCACCAGTGGGTGTGGTTCTGCTGTAGGTAAATAAGTGATAGACCTTCACTTCAGAATGACCCAAACACCCCTTCATGATAAAGAGAGTTTCAGTTTTCTCACCATGACGTCATAGAGTAAACGATGCTACAGATGTGGAAATACAAAATACAATCTAAACACTCATAGCTCCTCAGCTAGCTAGCACCTAGTCCACATCCTTCCCCTTTAGACTCAGATTCTTAGAGAAGTTTGTCTGAATCTGCTTTAATAAACAGAGACCATGTTAGCGGATCGAAGCTCCAGAGTAAAACACAGTGTGTCAGTCAGACACATCAATTATCTGACAGAAAGAGAAGAGCTGTCAGTGGAGTCTTAGAGGTTAAACCTGTTGTTTGTTCTGTCAAACTAAAATCCTCTCTTCAGTTCTCTGTTGTCACATCTTTAACACTTATCAGGAGTTGTATATGACGCGTGTGTGTGCACATGCTCATTATGACAATGATGTCATACCTGATGTAAATTGTAGAGTACCTGAAGAAGCTCAGCAGGAGCGGGCGGTGCATCAGGTGAGTGATCAGTTAGTCTCACAGACCACTTTCATCTCCAGTAGTGAGCTCATTCTGGTAGCTCTCAGCTGACATCATCAATAAATAAACACATCTTTAGTCCCATGAGTAAAATGACAGGTTACATTTGAGGTCTTACAACATCCTGTGCAACAACATTCAGAAATATATGACTTTGTCACAAACTTGAAGAATTGGAAGGAATAGATATGACAAGCTAATTAGGTTTGAATAAGAAAAAAAAAACAGTGTTTTATATCAGGATCTAAAAGAAAATCCAAGGTTAATGCTAATGATCAGCGACTCAAACACAGATGTTACACTATTAGGGGTAATGGTAGATATAACCAAATGTCATGGAACACTAGACCAGATATTACAGAACAAGGGAAGAGGGATGCTGTCATTAAATACTGTAGGAAGTCTGTGACTGATCAGCTGCTCAGGCAGGTGGTCCAAGCTCTAGTACTCTCATATTTAGATTATAGATTACAGATAGCTCAGAATAAAGCAGCTCATACTGTACCAGTATTGAATAATAAAGGTGAATAATTTAATGAAATACTCACTGTTGTGCTTAAGAGAGTAGAGGTGACTAAAGTACCAGAAATATGTTTTAAAGATTTTTGTCCTTTTCAGATGTACACACACTGAAAAAGAAAACATTGGTCTAACAAAAAAATTGAAGTAATCGGTCACAAGTAATTTAATTAGGTTTATGCAAGTTAATCTTTTTAAGTTTACTTTGAACAAACTTAATAAATTACCTTTGAAATAACCTAATTTACTTACTTGTGACCGATTACTAGGGGTGTAACGATATCCAAATCCCACGGTACGATATCGTCACGGTATGGACCTCACGGTACGATATTTATTGTGATATTGTGAGGAGACTCACGATATTGTGACTATGCTCACGGTAATAAGCCTCACAACATAAAATGTACCATTATGACGTTTTGGACAGCCTGAAAAGTCATTCCTAAAGTGCAAAATTCAATTTCAACATATAAAGAAAAGACAAAACAGCTTATTTAATAAAAGTAACCTGGAAATACACAACTGCCTCGTCATTAGGTCATAAATAAAAATATCTAGGCATCACCAAACAGGAAAATAATTAGAAGTTAAGCCTCTTCTAGTTTCTAGAGTTCTAGTCCAGTTTCAGTTTTTTAAAAAGATCAACATGTCAGCATTTAAGGGGAGGAGGAGGAGGACAGATTATAGAGCTGTTAAAATGACCTCTGCTGTTTTTACTCCTCCAGCAGGAACTTCTCCTCTCCTTGGTTTCTGTCTGACAAGTCTTTTAATGTTGCTGCCTTCATCTGGGCAATGACTAAATTAAAATAAATTAAATAATGGACTAAAATGTGTTTGTGATGGCATTTTATATTTAAGTTCCAATTTATTCACTAATGATTTAAACCCCACGTCGTTCACGGTGGAAATTATATGCAAATCAGTCGCTAAATATTCTGGGATGTATTTTATTTCTTGAGCTGCTGTGAGGCAGCGCTGATCTAAGAGCTTCATGCTGGGATTTTTGACCCGTCTGGACTTTCGTTTGAAACTTTTTGAGGGGGGGCGGGTTATCAACTGACCTCTCACGCTGCTCGTATTCGCTGAGGAGTCCAGCTCTGTACAGTGTCAGCATATTGTCAGCTGTTTGTCCGTTCTTGTCTCCTTCACCATTTCTCCACACGATAAATCCGAAATGCTTCCACAACTCAGACTGAAACGCCGCTCACGTCGCTCCGCCCGCCATGTTTGTTTTTCTTTTCCATGTGGGCTGTGCGCGCTTCTATTGGTGCACTGGCTGATGACGCGGAAGCAAAGGCTCATGGTCTGTGTAGTTTTCTTTGCTATTCTCCGGTGGGGCTAACTAAAACGTGTTATTTTAAACTCAGGACGTACTGTTCAATACCGTGACAAGACCACGACGATATCGTGGCCATTTTACTACCGCAATATCACGGTATTTCCAATATTGTTACACCCCTACAGATTATTTCAATTTTTTAAAGTTAGACCCCTGTTTTCGTTTTACAGTGCAGTCATCCACCAGACAGACGTCACTGGGAAGATTCATGTTGTCTAGAACTGCTCTGAAACAGAAAACAGTGGCTTGGAATGTGTTACCAAATTTTCTGGTATTAGATGCCAGTATGACCAGTTATAACAAGAAGATGAATATATATTTGTTCACGCAGCAGGAATAGTGTTTTTATTTTTGGAGGAGCAGTTGATTTCTGAATGATGATGTTAGTTTTTCATGGTCTATTTTTTTTGTTTGTAATTTGAGCAGGTGTTAGTGTGGTTGTCCTCTGTGTATTGTGGGAGTGTGTACGTGTATTTTATTGTAAATATTGTGGGTGTTGGTGAGGGTTGGACCCCAGGAAGAAAAGTTGCTGTAAGAAGCAGCAGCTAATGGGATCCATAAATAAATCAAATCAAACAACACTGGACATCCTCGCTATTTTCACATGAATTGATTGTTTAGTCTTGATGCTGAATAAATCTCATGTGATCCTGACATTTCCTAACTCAGCTCTAGAGTTGATATCATGTCACAGTGAGCTCACAGCTTTACATCCGTTATTAATCTGGTCTAGATGTGTTTGTTGGTCTGGAGGCTGACGCAGACTCTGGTGGATTTATAGCGTGTTTCCATATTTGGCTACATGTGATGAATTGGTTTAACATTTTAAAATAATAATGTAAATATAGCCTTAGATTATAGGCACAGAAATCTACAGAGATCAGTTGGAGAATGCATGTTTGTTATTGGATCAACATTATTAATAAGGTAATTAATAACTCATGAGAAGCACTAAGAAGATCCAACCTGAGGAGGATCCTCATCCTGTGCTCCCTGAAGGTTCATCTATGTAGCAACATGGTGTAGATGATGTTAAGCTAATGAAACACAACCTCTTGATGTGTGTCGTTCCAGTTAGAACGTCTGCTTTTGTCTGTTGGAGTTGAATCTGGTGACCAGTGAAAGTCTGTAGCCGGTCAAAGTCTTTCAAAGTTAAAATAAAGTGACGTTTTATTGCAGCCAGTCTGCTCTAATCTGACACTTTATACTCACTTCACCTTCCTGTTTGCCTGGAATTTCTGACACTTTTGACAAAACGTCTCATAGGTTGAATTATCAAAACTAACATTTGCTTAAACAAATAAATCACAGCAAAATCGTCGTTTTCTTTTCTAAGCAGCAGTTACATAAAACTAGGAAACAGCCAATAAGGAAACTAGGGCAGAACTTGTTCACTTTCAGAACTTTAAGCTCAGATAAAAAGCTTCCAAATGACTTGGTTTGTTTTGCTGTTTTTCTGTCTGTGAAATTAGCGTGTGATGATAGCGTCATCCAATTATCCAAGAAGTTTACAAGCAGGGGACCCGGCGTACTTTTTAATGAACCAAGCTAATAATAAATATCATTGGCTGCTTGGGTGCAGCCTCTGAGCTGACCATTATAGGATGCAGGCTTAGCATTCAAATTAATTCACAACAGCTTCAAAAGGAGCTGTGGAAAAGCCCTGTGGAGCTGTGGATCGGTATGCCTCCTTAGCTCCTCAACCCTCTGCAGGGCTCTATCTGAGCAGTTTGTCTTTGCCAAGAAGCTGGTCACGGCTTTGAGTGGGGTTGGCCCTTTTGGGGGCAGATAATCGCCCCCTCTGGTATCATGCCATACGCAGCTGGAGCTCTTCGTTGGATAATACTGTCCCTCTGCTCCTCACTGATGTAGTCTCCAGCTTGTTTTTCTGCCAGTGGCAAAGACAGACGATGAAACAGAGACCGACAGGTTTGAGGCTCTTCTGAGGTGTGCTAATGCTGAAATGACACTTTACGTTAGAGTAAGAGGAGGGTGTGTGAGGACTGGTCCGCAGCGTTTCTATGATCTGTTCAGCAGGTATCAAACCTCTTAGGGAAATGCTGTGATGAGACTTCTGTAGGAGAGCTGTGTGCTTTCTTCGTTTTGTTTATGAGAAATAATCAAAAACAGAACAAAAGACTTTAATCATCATTAGCATCATCTTTAAGTAGCTCGTCATACCCAGTGAAAAGTATCTTCATCGCCACCATAAAGAGGGATGATCACATGATCACAGGGTGGGTCACGTGATCAGCTGAACCCTAAACAGCTGACCGGTTTAGATTGTTTTATTGTTCTGATCATCAGCAGATCTCCAGACCATAAACAGTTTTTTATTTAGCAGCTTTTTAGAGAGAGTTTTAAACGGTTTGTTTTCCCTCCTTACCTGCATGTGAGTGAGAGTCACTTTGACTTAATAACAACAGAGGACATGTGTCCTGGCTCTGCTGAGTGTCCTGTGTCTGTTTCTCTTGTTTTTTATTTTCTTGTTGATTTATTTGAACTGCTGCTGAGAAACAAGCATCTCCATCGAACGTATCTAACAGTGTGCTTTGCGCTCCACGCAGCTCAAAGTGCAAGAGAAATACTTGTTTGCTGACTCAAGACTTTAATGACCAGACATTAATGTCATTTTCTCACTAACTACTGTATACTAATGAAAACAAGACAGCTGGGTAGTGGTGCACAGATCTCCACAGCAGGACTTCACTAATAATATAAGAGATAATAAGTCAATCCCTAACTGCACATTATATCAAATTCACCATTTTCTCCCCAACGTCTCAAAATGAGCGCTAAGCATCAGGTTTCACATCAAGTTTGAAATGTTAGCATCTTGACAAACCTAATATATATATTTTTATGTGTATCAAACTATCAAAACTTGTTAATTTTTAAACATTTTCAAAACCTCCTTTGGCAATAAAATGTTGGCACAACAGGAGGGTGATTATAAAAAGCGGAGAGCACGTCTCCAGCCCTGCCAGCAGCCTCAGGAGGTTGTGATGTCCATGAACCGCTCTGTGAGGGGGTGTTGGAACTGACAACTGATGATTTCAATACTCTTCAAGGCCTCCCAGTGGGGGGCTAAATGTGTCAGATCTGTCCTGAAGGTGAAAACAGAGGAGAAGTCAGAGGCTTGTCCTTGGAGTCTGCATTTACTCAGTACATTTTAATGAAGGATGCTCGGAGAGTGTCCAGCGCTGGATGAAGACTTGGCTCTCTGGGGAGCGTGAAGGTGCCAGTCAAACTCCAGCGTTTGGATTTTCTTGCCTTTATATGAGTCAGTGTAGAAGAGCTCACTGTGAGAGCTCACAGTGAAAACGGGCTGCTTCAGGACATGAAATGCAAAAACAAGTCAGAATAACACATCTCATTTTAACACGTCCTGTGTTAGGCTGTTTACTGACAATACGTCCCAACAAGGCTCAGTTTATTGGACTGAATCTTTGAGACGGTGATGTTTTAGATAGGTGTGTGGTTACATCATGCTGTGGTGAATATCTGGTTAAAACTCCTTTCATGCTTAGAACTGAAACAAACCAGTTCTTACTGGACATTTAAAGGGTTTTAAATCTTGTCTTTGTTAAACTACAGCTGAGCTAAACTGCTTTATAAGCTGCTGAAGTGCTGAATAAAAGAGTCCATCTGTTTAATCAGTGGTCTTATGTAATTTTGTGAAATGCTTTATTTTATTATTGAGCCGTTCTGTTGTGGATCTACTGCTGTATTTGGGATTTCCATCCAGTTTTATGACCCAGCTCAGTAAAAATGTCAGCTGACAGACAGATGGACTCACATTTGACTGTAGAAAACTTTGGTACCCAGAGGAGTTTATAGTGGATTTAATGGATGTAAGATTCTCAGGTCCTGTGGCTGCAGAACATCCCAAACCAGCAAACCTCCAGAACTGGTCTCTAAACAGTCATCATGATTCTGACATCATGAGACCAAGACCACACCTAAAAACTGATCAACAGAACGTCACCATGGAGACGCTTCAGACAGGAAGTTCTCAGATGGAAGTGTCCACTGAGCTTAGAGGTCACCTCAGTTCAATGATGGAAGTTGATTCATGCTGAGCAGAAAAGATGGACGCCAACAACATTGGAGACATCAAGGAGACTCTATGCATCAGTTACTGCTGTCTCCAGACCAGCCTTTGGTGGTGGAGGTGTTACAGTGAGGACAGGTGTCTCTAGTCCACACAGAAATGTCCTACACTTTGTGAATGTCTCTGAGACAAGCCCAGACTACCTGGATGACATCATAAATCCAGTCATCGATCTTCTGCATGAACAACACAGACCTCATTTTATCTTCATGGACCACCATGCTCCAGGTCATCCAGGTTCATCATTAGAGAAAGGCTGCTGGAGACTGGAGGACCTGAGAGGGAGAGACCTGGACTTCCTGCCTGCTTCTAATTAAATGTCCTATTATGATATAATATCACTGTAGCGTCAGATTTTTACATTTTCCATCAATTTCACCAGAAAGCCAAATAATCCCTAACTTTAAAGGTGTGGTTTATTCGTTTTTAAAAATACTTTTGCAGTGTTCTCTAGTATAAATCAATGCTTTATGAGTCATTTTTATAAAGAAAAAAGATATGATGATTCTATTCTATAATGCAAAAGTTTGCTGAATCAGAGGTCTACTTGAAACAACAGTTTTTCTCATTATTATTAATGATCACACCCCTCGCTTCTGATTGGCCTTAGGTATTTGATCCTAATGCAAAATAGCCAGGCAAAGCAGACTATACGTATATATGTGGATAAACTGATGGTGTAGTTTACTAAGCTACGGTCGAAGTAAAAATTAGAAGTAACTAATCCTCTCAGCGTTTGTCAATGAATGTTTCAGAATGGTAATACCTACATGTGGACTTACATTTTCTCCTAAAAGGTCAGAACATTCTGCTGTTCAGCTGAACCGAGCTGAAAGCTGTCTGTAGCACGTGGGAGTTGCTATTTTAACATTAGCTTGTGTGGCTAACCACAAAGACCTCAGAATAGCTGCTAATATCACAGCAAAAATATGTTACAAACTTACCCAAAAGTTGCATAAAGGCATTCTCCTCCTCGGTGCAAAACCCCCCAAACATTCCTATTAAAATTTTTTTAAACTAACTCATACCCAACCTGGTCTTGAACACAGGTTCTAACACATTAGAGGAAGTGTCTTAAGTCACTATCCCACAGTTCAGCCATGTGTTGATGCTTCATTTCTGTAAGTAAACATTAGACATCAGGTGATGAGTTAACATGAACATGTGTGGCTATACTGGCTAACCACAAAGTCCTCAGATTAGCTGCTAATATCGTAGCAAAAATATGTTACAAACTCACCCAACAGCTGTTCCTGAAGGCTTTCTCCTCCTTGGTGCAAAAAAAAAAAAAAAAACATTCCTGTAGAAACATTTAAAAATGTAGACAAACTGACTCATACTCAGGTCTCCCACACCAGAGGCAGTGTACTAGACCACTACACTACAGCTCAGCTGTTAGGATTTGGTTCTATTTCTTTGCTTTTGTGGGTCATTTGCATGTCAATTAAAATAAAACAATATATTTTTTACTGGCCAATGGGGCTCCCAGACCACACAAGGCACCAAGGCTCTAGCTGTTAGCCTGGAAAGCCACACTATAAATGTGGAAAGTCTGCAGAGCAAAACTCATGGTCTAGTTTACTAGGCTATCAGGCCATGTCTAGCCTGTGCATTATCCAGGCCTGTCTGTGGGGCGGGGCCAGCCAAGATGGACCATAGCATGCATGGAAATTCGCATTCTGACGTAGATCTGTGACCAGCTTCAAATTCTAAAACTGGATAAAACTCCTTTTTTAAATTCCAGGAGACCCAGGGAAGAGACATTTTCATTTTCAGCCTGCATGAATGACTCAGGGTGACCTGCTATAATCCAAAAAAAACTTGCCTTTAAGTGAGAATCTGTGCTTTCATGTGATTTGTTGTTTGTTTGCATTGATTTGTGCAATCATTACGGTCCATTTATTCAGAAATGCCAATGAGCCTAATTTTTCTACTTTGCCATGTTGTTGATTGTACCTCACGGGTCGGTCGTTCAATGCATCCTGGCTCGGTCACACTTCTGCCGTGCACCACCTCACAACAGGGGTTCCCCAAGGCTCCGTACTGGGACCTCTTCTCATTGCGATATACACCACCTCACTGGGTTAGATCATCAGATCACATGACTTCTCCTACCACTGCTATGCTGACGACAACCAGCTCTACCTGTCATTCCCACCTGATGACCTCACAGTCTCAGCACCAATCTCAGACTGTCTCTCTGAAATATCGAGATGGATGAAAGCCCATCATCCAACTCAACCTCTCTTAAAACTGAACTGCTTGTCATCCCAGCCAAACCAACCAACAACACAAGATCTCAATCCAAACTGACTTCCTATCTCTGGCTCCATCAAAGACAGCTGAATTCTGGGTGTTGTGATTGACGACCAGCTGACCTTTAGAGATCATGCTGCTTCTATCGCTCGTTCGTTCCGCTTCGCTTTGTTCAACATACTAAAGATCAGACCATACCTGACACAATACACCACCCAGCTCCTGGTGCAGTCTATGGTCATCTCCCTCCTTGACTACTGCAATGTCCTTCTAACTGGTCTTCAGCCTGGACTGTGAAACCTCTACAAATGGTTCAGAATGCAGCAACACGTTTTGTCCCCTGTCTCTCACCCCATGACTGATAAAGACAGACACCAGTTCCCCACTGGTTCAGAATATGGATGGATGGATGGATGGATGGATGGATGGATGGATGGATGGATGGATGAGTGGATGGATGGATTGTTTTAAAGACATCCATCCATCCATCCATTTTCTGTAGCCGCTTATTCCTCCACAGAGGGTCGCGGGGCAGCTGGTGCCTATCTCCAGCGGTCAAGGGGCGAGAGGCGGGGGACACCCTGGACGGGTCGCCAGTCCATCGCAGGGCCACACAGAGACGAACGAGACAAACAACCACACACCCACTCACACCTAAGGACAATTTACCAGCCCAATTAGCCTGACAGTCATGTCTTTGGACTGTGGGAGGAAACTGGAGTACCCGGAGGAAACCCACGCACGCACGGGGAGAACATGCAAACTCCACGCAGAGAGGCCGCAGAGCCGGGACGCGAACCCACGACCTCCTTGCTGCGAGGCAACAGTGCTAACCAGCTGCGCCACCATGCAGCCTGTGGTAATTATGTAATCAATAAATAATGAAGCAATGATTTATAGTTTAGACCTGTTTAATAAAGAAAACAATAAAAGTTGTTCCTGATTTATTGTAAGAGCATTGATTCACTGAAGATGATGCTTATCATGTGTTGATCTCCCATATGAAAACATAAACGGCTTCAGACTATCAGTTACCATGGGAACAGACCCAGAAAAGATGTGAACCGACTTTGTGATTCAGGAATGTTCCTAAATTAAACCTGAAGTTTCCTCACTAATCATGTTTCACAGCCTCCATCATGTCAGTTCTATCTGCATTCCCCGTGTTGTGCCCAAATAAATTCAAGGGATCATGTTTTACTGATGAAACTTCACTAAAGGTCACCTAAATCATTCATAATCATCCTTGAGGGAATCATGAGTATCTATGTAAAATTGATGGCAGCCTGTGCTGCCCAGTGTACCTGCTGACGGCTGAACAATGAAAGAATAGATTGTTTGAACAGCTCTCAGGTGGCTGAGCCTCTGAAGGGAGGAATACTGTTGAAGGAGTGGAGACATGCCGAGGCAGGCTGAGGTGGACATGACAGAGAGCTGATCCAACTCAAAGAGAGCATCCAGCTGAAAGGTCACCTCAGGACTCAGGACTAAGACCTGACTGAAACCAAACCGAATATAAGTCCTCATCAAAGCAGGATCACACACTGGGTCGGGGTGATAAAGGGTTCCCCGTGTCAAAGAAAACAGATTAGATTAGATTAGATTAGATTAAAATGCAGCCTAAAGGGGGCAGAAGCATCTGACATAAAAACATTAGAATCACAAGACTCAAAACATTGGATCAGTGGAGGCCTGGGTCAACCACCACCACCACCATGTTGTGGACCTACAGGTGTAAACTGGGCTACTGTTGTCAACGAAAGAGAGGAGGAAGATGTGTCTGTAGATAGGGAGAGAAGAGGGAAAGAGGGACATTAGGACTGAATGATGGGAGCATGGCAGGAACAGCTAGAGAGCTGGTTGGCATGATGCAGAGGAGGAAGGTGGATGTTCTGTGTTCAGGAGAAGTTTAGGATCAGGGTTCATCTATTTGACCATGGAGTGGATGGGAGGAGAAATGGAGGTGGAGTTACGTTGAAGGAGGAGTTTGTTGGGATGTTCTGGAGGTGAACAGAGTGTCAGGTAGAGACAGATAACCCAATGCCATTTTTTACGATCGGCCTCTCTGGTTGTAAGGAGTACGGACAGTTGGAAATGCATCGGTTTACTGCGGGATGTTACAGAGAAGCAATATTTACCAGTTTTATTAGTTACAATCTCAATATATCTATGCATTGTGTGGACATACACAGACAATGAAAATCAAAAAATAGCATTTCTAAGACTAATGCTTAAAGTGCCCATGACATCGGTTTCCATGTTTTCTGACTTATCTATCATGTTGCAACGTTGAGTTCTCACCTTAAACCTGCCAGAAAGAGCAAAAAACGGCGTCCATCTGTCTCCTAGTCCAGCCAGTGAGAAGCTCTTCAAGATTTCAGACCCAGGTTTCAAACAGTTTTTTTCACTCCAGCCCGCTATGAGGTCATAGTGATCCGGACTTGCTTATATGGTAAATTCTCCTCCCACATGCACGTTCACGACAACTGGAGCGAGGCAGTGCCGCCGCCATTGCCCATAGACCGTGTAGTGTTTAGTTTCAGTTTCGTTTCTCTTTCACGCGACGGCACTGCCCCCTACTGCAGCAGAAGTGTCAGGCTGCCAAATAAGGAGAAACCCAGCAGAACCGGAAGGCTTTTTCTTTCTTCTGATCTCTGAGTTGCTTGTTAGGAAATAATTACAGCGTATTTTGAGTTATAATGGTGCAACGCTAATCTAGAGGCATCAAAGATTACACCTGTTTAATATAAAGTGATTTAAATATGGAGTCACTGGCACTTTAAAAGGATACAAGTTTGTTAGGTTTAGGTCTAACGTTGGCAGTGCGCCACTGTAATGCGCCATCACAGAGCTCTATTACAGTGTGCCATTGCAGAGTGCAATCGCACCGCACCTCACCATTGCACCACAACATTGCACCACGACATTGCACCACGACATTGCACCACAACATTGCAGAGCGTCATCATGTGTAGGATAATAAGGTGTCTTGCTCAGCTGAAGCTGGGATCAAACCAACAACCCTATGGTTGCAAGAAGAACACTCTACCTACTGAGCTATTGCTGCCTGAAAATGAATATATCAGTAGACGGATGCTTAGGGATCTGCCTGGCAGAAGACCTAAAGGAGGACCAAGGAGGAGATCTATCTATCTATCTATCTATCTATCTATCTATCTATCTATCTATCTATCTATCTATCTATCTATCTATCTATCTATCTATCTATCTATCTATCTATCTATCTATCTATCATCTAGCTATCTATCTATCTATCTATCTATCTATCTATCTATCTATCTATCTATCTATCTATCTATCTATCTATCTATCTATCTATCTGTGTGAAACATGACTAAAGATAATTAGATATAGGATTTGAGCTGAGATTAATAGATTCTAGCTGCATATATATGTGCTAGACACATGTTTCCAAACATGTCCTCTAAAAAACATTTTCATCTATTCTCTATTTTAGTCAACATTATGTCAACATGTCTCTACTGTGTTGTCTGTTCTACTGCAGTAAAGAAGGAGTGTGACAGGGCTTATAGATGAAACACCTTGGAGGAACCTGAATGTCAGATGTAACCAGACACACTTCTGACACTCTCCTGAAAATCAATTAACAAGGTCATCTATAATTTAAAAGCATTGATTTGCTGTTTGGTAAAGAACTAAGTTGAGATGCAGTGGATGAAAAGAAACTGTGTAGAAGTCACTTTATAAACTAGAACCTTACTGTTTCAGCTCTGGCACTTTTCACACTTTCTACATAAATCTAAATGGATGGAGGGTGTGTGAACACAATGAGGAGTGTTGTTTAGCCTATTCCCTGATGAACCAGAACTCCCCCACCTGGTGCTGGTTGTGAAATGTTGACCTGTTAGTACTTTCAGAAAAACACAAGCTTTGTCATAAATTTGACCAAACGTGCAGTTCAAGCACAGCTCCCACAACATCAACCACAAGCTATTCAACACATTGAACATGCAGTATTACAGTAAGCACTGGGAGAAACACTGGCAGAATAGGTGAGGTGAAGGTGGTGGTGGGGTGGGGGCTTGGCTGGAGCTCAAGGCATTGTTCCCAGTAGACCAGTGGTGGTCTAGTCTTCTCTAGTGTCTGTGATGGACAGGAAGGATCTCCTGTAGTGGTCTGTGATGGACAGGAAGGATCTTCTGTAGTGGTCTGTGATGGACAGGAAGGATCTCCTGTAGTGGTCTGTGATGGACAGGAAGGATCTCCTGTAGTGGTCTGTGATGGACAGGAAGGATCTCCTGTAGTGGTCTGTGACGGACAGGAAGGATCTTCTGTGTTGCAGCAGATCTGAAGAACCTCTGAATGAAGATCCTATGCTGTGTAGTTCCTGTCTTGTGTAGAGGACACTCAGGGTTGTCCATCATGTTCTTCATTTCCTGAAGCGTCCTCCATTGTCCAATCAGCTCTAGAGGCTCCAGAATCCCCAGGACAGACCCCGCCTTCTTTTTCAGCTGATCTCTGGTTCTGATGCTGCTACCCCAACAGGTGACTGCAGATCAGATCAAACTCTCCACAACAGACTGATAGAACATCTGGAACATCTGGTTGTAAACCCTGAAGGACCTCAGCTTCCTCCAGAAGTCCAGTCTGCTCTGTCCCTTCTTGTAAACATCTTCACTGTCTCCAGTCCAGTCTGCTGTCCAGGTGGACACCCAGGTAGATCCCTCCTCCACCTCCACTTCTACTCCATGATGAGCAAAGTGTTGGTTCTTCTAAAATCCACAATCATCTCCTTTGTTTTGTTGACATTGAAGATGAGATGATTGTTGCCACCATTCCACAAAGTGGTCCACCAGGCCTCTGGACTCAGTCTCTGGTCCATCTCTGATCCACCCAACAGTTATCATGGTGTCAGGGAGGGAGGAAGCAAGGAGGCAAGAACTGAGCTCAAAATACTTTAATAAAAAAGGAAAAGGCTGGCATGCAGCAAAACACAAACACTAACAAAGGAGAAACAAAGGGAGCTACAACACCTACTGTCAGTGTGGCACAGTATGTATACAGAGTGAAGAGTGGAAAAGGATCAGCTGGACTAGGAGACTGAGAAGCAGGTGTGTAGAGTGACTAGAGAGAAATGGAGGCCCAAAATAAACACAAAGGGACACAGGTCATGATGACTGCAGAGTCCTCTGAATGTTTCTGCAGATGACCGAAAACCCCTGGCATCTAAAAACCTCCTGTTTATCATTAGAGTTGCTTCATACTGTTGAAGGAGACGGAGCATCTTCTGATGCTTCTGGGATTAAAATATTCTGATTGCTGTCACAAAGCTCTGATCAGACGTGGAGAGAAGAGTCTGCTAACAGAACATAACTGATTACTGTCAGTAAATAAAGATTTCACATCCAGACATTCATGTTTTCATGCAACGCTTTCCATTACAGAGGCTTCTACACGAAACTCAGCAGCGTAATTAAAATGTCTTTGTATGAGATCTCAGGCTGTTTCCAGCAGTAATCCCACCAGCAGCTGGAGAGTGATAGATGATACCACATGATCTTTGTTGCAGTCTAACTGCCAAATGTTTCAACGTTTGGTAGATTTTCCCCACAGTGCTGTATGTTTATCAGTGATGTTAGCTCTAGACTTTAAACGCTCTTGTAAATTTGTAAAAACTAGAAATAGGAAAGTGGGCTGAGCTGCTAAAGTCAACTAAACTACTGATGTTTTTCTTTCATTTTCAGTGTCAGTCTGTGACAGATGGGGACTTCAGGTCAGCTTTTATAACAACAATGTGTTTCTGTAATTTAAAAGACACCAAACCCTTGGAAAATGTCATCTGGTTGGCAGGATGTGCCACTCTAAGACTAAAGTATGAAGTTCAGACGTGTTTCTAACATGTTCTTCCACACAAGGCCGTTTTATATTCACAACTACAGTATGAATAAAGAATTCATAAATCTAGTCATGTCATGTTAGATTGTTTATTTTCTAGTGCTGTCAGTCGATTAAAATAAATTAACTAATTAATCGCAAATTTGAAAGAAATTAATTGCATTTAATTGCTTCTTTCCAGAAAAATGAAATTACATGCAGTTTACAATGTCCAACCAAGAAATATGCCAAAATGTTTTAAAAAATTATTTTTAAAGCTTTTATAATTGATGAAAAAATGCATTTAAATTGCATTTCAGTTCAAAACAGTTAAAAAACAAAATATACTGGACAGACCCTAAATACAGTACTTTATAAATCTATTTGTTTATTTTATGTACAATTTCAGAAGGGTGTTGTTTTAAAATAGTAATAAAAGATTTCCAACATGTGGAAACACTATGAGAGTTCATTTTTGCAGTGTTCAAACTGACCCACGGTCTGCCTCGTTTTCAATGAGGGGTCCGAGTCACTCAGGTCTCTGTTGTTTAAAGTCTGGGAATGGGATCGCCTCGGTTCGGTACTGGTTTTACTTTTCAGATAGGGGTAGGGTCTGGACTTCTCGTACCGAGCCGAACTGACACCTCCGTCCGCTCGGACTTCGGTGTCAGACTGGACCCGTAACACTGCTGAACTGAACCAAACCGGACTGTACGGCGGAGAAGGAGCAGGAATAAACCTTAAAGGCTAGAGACCGTCCAGTTTCACCGTCGATTACTTTCGGTTTTCACGGTGGAAGGAGCGGAGAGTTGAGTTCCGCTACTGGGTAGACCGGTGAAGAGAGTGAACTGATGAGATCTGAGGGGCGGGTGGGAGGGAGGACATGGGCTGCGTCAAGGAGCTGCAGGAAATCTGAAGGCTGGAATACACCGGATACCTCAGCGATGCGCCACCTCTTGGCTGCGGTGTTGGCGAGTCTTGTACTCACACAAGACGCGCTCCTGACACAGCACGCCGTAGGATGCTGCTTAAAATAATCGCGCGATAGTCACAACATCACGCGGGAATTGAAAACTGGAAGTGGGAAGTGAATTCTTTGTTTATATGTGATCAGAGCTGCCGTCGTGTGTTGTGGGAACCTAATTCTAATTCTTTCAAAATGGGTAAGTAAGCTATTTAATGGAGCTGTTGTTTATGTGTACCGTAATGTTTGTGGCGGTTTATTTCTGTGTGCCGTAATAGGAGCCGTTCTGCGTCGTAACGTCGGTGTCATGGTAATGGCGGTGTCAGAAAGTACTCAACATGTCGTGACACACGCGCACAGCTGCGACTGGCGCTCCTTTTTAAACTGGTGCGAATCTTTAGCGGGCTGGCGGCGTCTCGCGTGTCTGGGACGCGTTGTGGCGAGCTCTGTGTGAGTGATCTGATGGACTAGAATGGTTTTAAATCAAAATAACGCCGCAGCCACGACGTGGCGTGTCGCCGACGTGTCCGGTGTATTCTAGCCTTGATGCTGACAAGCGCTCCGCCTTGTTTCAAACACAAGTTGCGTTAATTTTGTTAATTTTTTTTTACGCGTTATGTCTTCCAAATTAATTATCTCAATTAACGCGTTAAATCTGACAGCACTATTATTTTCATGTTAACGATACACACATCAACATTCATGGACTGTAATCCTTACCAGATTCTCTGAACGGGATTGGTTGAGTATTCACTCAGTGGATCATGACGGAGCTCAGACCCCAGAGGACTGCAGGTCTGTAACTCCTAGCTTTTTATTTCACACTCAGTGATGAATTGTGTTCACTGACACTGACTCCCTGAAGTGTTCCTGAGTGATTTCCACCGGTCGTCAGTTTTAAGGCTGAGCTGCCTGAAGACCTGAACATCACTAACCTCCAGAACAACGTTTTCATTTGTTCCTTCAGCTGATTCTCTGGAACTCCCTTTAAAAGTTTCTACGACTGTTTCCAGTCTTTTTAGGGTTGAAATGATATCTCTTCCTGTTTGTGTTGTGTTGGTGTTGTTTGTCATGTGTTTTGTGATGATGTGGTATTCCATGTTGTGTGTACTCTGCATTCTGTGCGTAGTTTTACTATAGCTGCAGTCATTAGTACTACCTTCCTACATTTCCAGTGTTGTAGACACTACATATTTTATGAAACTGAAACAGATTTTATTTTAATAAATATTGCCACAAATCTCCTGATCTGAACACAAAGCCAGTTTAAAGAAAGGAATTCCTTGGTTCTGTGTTTGTTGTTTTCACAGTCTAAAATCATCTGTGGCAACTGTACAAGATGAAGATCAGGGGAAGAGAGGTTGTCTACCATATGGTAGACCAGGGTTCACACCCCAGCCTGGCCATGAGTTAAAGTATCCTTGGTTCACACTGTCATATGAGCGTGCCTTTGCAGCATGCCTCAACAAGAAGTGAAAGTAAAAGTTACAACGAGCCGCTCAGTTCAGTGTGTAATCAATCATCATCAATCCGATCGTGCAACCTCACACATATAGACAGTAGATGTAACACTGGTGTGCAAATGAGCATAGTGGGTGAAGGAACTGGTATGCATGTATAATTTTTGGTATTCATGCAAACTGCTAATGTGTACCCCTGTATATAGGTATGTGGCCACATATTGCTCTTTCCCCTTTCATCACCTGTAGCTTAGACATTTCATGGGGCTTGAAGAAGATATTAGTGAATGTTATCTGGTATGGTAGGAGATTTCTTTAAAAGAGCTCAGGGTGTGCTGAAAGGGAGCAGAAAAAGAAGAGCAGAGGCTCCATCACAGAACCTTGTAGAACACCATGAGTGAAAGAGGTGGAGGAAGACCTGTAGTTAGGCATGGCCACAGAGAAAGAACACTCAGACAGATATGAGGAGAACCACTCCAGCACAGATCCTGTTAGGTCTACCAAGTGTCTCAGCCTATCAAGAAGCAGGTGATGGTCAACGAGATCTGAGCAGTTTCAGTAGAATGAGCTCTACGGACACACGACTGAAACCATCAGAGATGTTGTGTTTGTGCAGAGCTGCTAACTACTGTATGGGGTGCCGTATAGGACAAAATATATCTTTCCCTTACACATATAACACTATAAGCACACACACAAACTACTACATGCAGACACACTATACACAGACATGTACAAGCTCTTATCCACAATACTATAAGCTCATACACAGATATGTAGGTGCTCTCATTCTTGCTTGTATCTTTACACACATGTATGATCTCTCACTCAGTGGCGGCCCGTCCATAGGGGGCGCTCGGGCGCCGCCCCACCAGTCCCAAGAGGAAGAAGAAGAGAAATAGGGATCACAAAATATAAAAAACTAACATAAAAATAAAACTAAACGAGCCATCCATTATATATACAATAAGTGCTGTGTATAATCTGCATTTAGGTGTAGTTTAGAAAGGTTTTCTTACTATTTTTTACTGGACCGATAGGTCGTGTTTCTTTGGGTTCTACTGCGCATGTCTGGACGGGACGCCGTCCCAACATAGCGCATTGTTTTTTGCTCCTGACGCATGCGCACTGGCAAATTTTTCCTGACGCATGCGCACTGAGTGCAAAAAATAGGAGATCGCTCGGGACGCAGGTCTTCAGCGTCCCTGTGTGACATGCGCACAACAGCAGGAGTCTGGAGTGTTGCTCAGACCGAAACCGGAAGTTCTTGCTCTCTTTTTAATGGAGGGTAGAAAATGGATATTTATTCAAAGAATCCTTCTTTCCTGCTTGTGAAAACAAGCCAAATGATTCCATTTGTCCTGATTTCATCAACTCAATGGTGAGTGACTTCGTTTGTTTGTTTCTTTTTCTTAATGACTATGCGTCTGTCACGGATTTTCTCATTCAAAAACCCCATAGGCGGAGCTAGCCGCGGCTAGCAGTGCTAAGTCCTGATGAGTGAATTTATACCTTAAATAGCGATATGTGTTTGTTGAGGTGTATGCCGAATGTTAGAGAAATACAGGTACTGCTGATTGAATACGTTGGTTTATGTAGTTTAGCCCGTTTTTCATGCGTTTTCTCTACTTTTCATTAAATTATTATGGCGTTTTAAGGAAGTTTTGTCTGACTGGGTTTGATGGGACTTATCAGTGGATTTGACTTTATTTTGTTGTTAATTCGCTTCATTAGTTGAGCTGATTGTCATGACTTGCTTGGTTAGTGGTTGTTGGCTGAATTGTAACATTAATTATCTGACTGTATTAGTTAGAGATGGATTTATTTGTTTGTGGTGTCAGTAGAAAGCTAATTGTGAATATTAAGTAATGTTTTTGACTTTGCCAGGTTGTTTTTTCCTTGAAACTTTTACAACTTCTGTTGTGACCACATTTTGGTTGTTTTTTATTTTTATTTGTATCTGATTATATTGATATTATTCTAAGGTCTCCTCATGAAGACTTTATGATTTCTTTACTGTTTGATGTGTAGAATTAGACCTAACAGCTCCACATTTCTACAGAACTGGTGGTACTAGGGATTTTTACCAGCAAAATATTCAGTCAGATGAAAATATTATCATTCCCTGCCCTAGTGGTGATATGTGATTTTTTTTTGTGCATCTGAAAACTGACTAGCAAAAATGCGCCCCACCCAAAAATATTTTCACCAGCCGCCACTGCTCTCACTCATTCTAGTATTACCTCTTATTTAAACTTTGCACATTAATTCACACAGACATCTTTTACCTCTCACATACACTACTACAATAGACCCACGATAACTGGTAAGTGTGTGTGCATGCTTGTGTGCATGTTTGTAGTAGTGTGTGTGCATGTTTGTAGTAGTGTGTGTGCATGTTTGTAGTAGTGTGTGTGCAATGTGCATGCTTGTAGTAGTGTGTGCATGCTAGTAGTAGTGTGTGCATGCCTGTAGTAGTGTGTGCATGCTAGTAGTAGTGTGTGCATGCCTGTAGTAGTGTGTGCATGCTTGTAGTAGTGTGTGCATGCTAGTAGTAGTGTGTGCATGCCTGTAGTAGTGTGTGCATGCTTGTAGTAGTGTGTGTGCATGCTTGTAGTAGTGTGTGTGTGTGTGTGTGTGTGTGTGTGTGTGTGTGTAGTAGTGTGTGCATGCTAGTAGTAGTGTGTGCATGCCTGTAGTAGTGTGTGCATGCCTGTAGTAGTGTGTGCATGCTAGTAGTAGTGTATGTGCATGTTTGTAGTAGTGTGTGCATGCCAGTAGTAGTGTGTGCATGCCTGTAGTAGTGTGTGCATGCCTGTAGTAGTGTGTGCATGCTTGTAGTAGTGTATGTGCATGTTTGTAGTAGTGTGTGTGCATGCCTGTAGTAGTGTGTGCATGCTAGTAGTAGTGTGTGCATGCCTGTAGTAGTGTGTGCATGCTAGTAGTAGTGTGTGCATGCCAGTAGTAGTGTGTGCATGCCTGTAGTAGTGTGTGCATGCTTGTAGTAGTGTATGTGCATGTTTGTAGTAGTGTGTGTGCAATGTGCAGCTTGTAGTAGTGTGTGCATGCTGTAGTAGTGTGTGCATGCTAGTAGTAGTGTATGTGCATGTTTGTAGTAGTGTGTGTGCATGCCTGTAGTAGTGTGTGCATGCTAGTAGTAGTGTGTGCATGCCTGTAGTAGTGTGTGCATGCTTGTAGTAGTGTGTGCATGCCTGTAGTAGTGTGTGCATGCTTGTAGTAGTGTGTGCATGCCTGTAGTAGTGTGTGCATGCTAGTAGTAGTGTATGTGCATGTTTGTAGTAGTGTGTGTGCATGCCTGTAGTAGTGTGTGCATGTAGTAGTGTGTGTGCATGCCTGTAGTAGTGTGTGCATGCCTGTAGTAGTGTGTGCATGCTAGTAGTAGTGTATGTGCATGTTTGTAGTAGTGTGTGTGCATGCCTGTAGTAGTGTGTGCATGCTAGTAGTAGTGTATGTGCATGTTTGTAGTAGTGTGTGTGCATGCCTGTAGTAGTGTGTGCATGCCTGTAGTAGTGTGTGCATGCTAGTAGTAGTGTGTGCATGTGTAGTAGTGTGTGCATGCCTGTAGTAGTGTGT
>SSNR01000288.1:611567-642049 GCA_006937965.1 Callopanchax toddi
TGAAAGTTCTACAAAATGATAAAAATGCATTAGGAATAAATTAGTGTTCATTTGGTTCAGATGAATTAGTGGTATAATCTCAACCATGTCTCTGCAGTTTGATTTATTCTTTAAACTGTTTTCATTTGCACTTCTGTAAGGGGGGGGGGGTCAAAATGGATCCAATAAATCTGAATAAACTCAAATCACTTCATCATAGACAAATCATCTAAAATTACAGGTCATACCCTCCCCTGCATGGACACACTGTATCATAAACGCATCACACAACGAGCAGTAAAAATCACCTCTTACCCTCCTCATCCTGCATCACCTGTTCACTCTGTTACCTTCTGGTAGACGCTACAGGTCCCTGCGTACAAAATCAGTCAGATTCAAAAACAGTTTTTTCCCCAACAGCCGTACGGACATTAAATCAAGTCACCATCTAAAGTATTCATAACTGTCTGCCTACTGTTTGTATTGTGTGTACTGATTGACACTGAGATGTGAGCATGTCCTTGCTGAACTGAAAACAAATTCCACCAACTTGTTGTGCGGCCATTAATAAACAAATCTGAATCTGAATACAGAGAGTTGTAGTGGATGCAGGGATTCAGATGTTATAAATATCACACCGAAGATCAGGGCTGAGTCACAAAGTATTCACCCAAACTGATCACCTTCATCACCATGTCCTCATGAAACCAGCAGAAACATCATCCGGACACCAGGGCTGGTGGTTAGCTACATAAATGTTATTTGTCCATTATTCTATAAATTATCTGTGTGTGTGTGTCTGGGGGGGGTCGAGGTAGATACAGCTTTAAATCTTCTTTTTTTGTATTCAGACCAGGTTTTCGAGCTGATTCCTTTACTAGAACTGTATATAGGTAGGTGTGGTTTAGTCAGTGACCTGCTGCTCTATGTGCCTTCTCTCCTCTGGGAGACGCCGTTCAGCAGAGCTTCAAACTGATGTTTTCAGCCATATGGCATCTGATTGGAGGAAGAGGTGGTTTTTCCTGCCTCATTTAAACTCAGTGTAAAACAGAGTATAAAGCTGAGGACGTGGAGACACAGTCCTGCTAGTGGACGGAGGTCTGGAGCCTTCTGAATCTGTGCACACCTTTTATTTGACCTGACAGAGCTGAAAACGGTGTGGATGGCTGCAGTGTGTTCATAGCAGCACATGCAGTCTGCTGGGATGCTCGGCGGCCCTCTCTCTGCTGTAAGTGGATTTTCTGTGCGCTCCATTTTTGTGAGGGTTGTTTATTGGCAGCACTCACAGTCTCAGCAGTTCCAGCTGTGATAGATGAGCCAGGTGGCACACTCCATCCCCCGGTTGAGGAGGAAGAGAGGGAGAGAATTGCTGCTGCATCGTTTCTCATGACCTTCCACGCCTGATTATGCTGCTGCAGATCCCGGCCCTCTATTACTCTAACGAAACCGCCTCATCTGCATAAACGCACTTAATGATCACATTTCCTCATCAGTGTTTGGAGTGAAGCATTGTATGTTTATTTCTGCACAGCCGACTATATCAGGCAGTGGTTTGATCTTTGTTATGTAGCTTTTTGTGTGCTAACTAGTAGGGGGGGGGGGTGTTTAATCCCTAATGTGCTATCAGAAACACTGGCAGCAGCTACAATATGTGATTAAAAAGAAGAACTTGAGAGAGGCGTTTTGGATGACAGAGGGGCTGGGTGTTCTGCAGATTCCTGCTGCTGGTTAGGCGCTGGCTGTGAGATCAGATAACTGTGAGGAAGAGAGAGTCTGCCAATCATCAGCCTCACAGACGACACCCCGGTCTGCAGGACCGAGGAGGAGAGAGAGGACAGCAGTCATCCAGTCTCACACGTTTCTTCCTGCATTATAAATGTTATGGTGGCACCTGCCAGTCACGACGGTGGAGGTTCACACATCTGACTTTACATTTGTGAAAATGGTGAGCTAACAGAAACATACTCAAAAAAAGCTGCTAGAAACGAAAGCTCAGTAGGTCGGATGTTGATTTGATAGATTTAAGCATTAAGAGGTTTTTTTTTTACCATTTAATCCAAAATATTAATTCTGTTTTTGTAATAGTTTGATTTATTCAAATACCATGAGCCATTACCTGAACAGAGCATATTTATTAAATTCCTACAACTATTACACAATCCTGACAGTCGTCTGAGCAGCTGATCCAGAACCTGTGTGAGCAGAAAGCTGAGGTGGTGAGAGCGTCGTTACAGTCAGAGGAAAGTCCCTCAGTCTGTAGTAACATGGTGCTGCCCGCTGCTGTTCACCTTAAAGGAGGAGGAGGAGGAACGTGCTGTCAGCCTCTGATTAACATATCAGCTGTTCTTCTGTGGGACTCCGACCTGATCAGTTAATGTTATTGCTGTTTGAGCTGAGAATGAAAACATGTGATTTTAATATTCAGTCTCCAATCAAAGAAAAATTAAAATTAAAAAGTTTTCAAAATCTAGAAGCACTAGAAACCCCCTAAAATACTGATGGATAAGAAGAGAGGCAGAGTGGACCCATCCATCCAGCTCTGCCTGAGTCAGCCAATCACCACTCTGTGTTTAACATAGAACTAAGATACTGTGTAGAGTAAACACACTCCTGATGGAGGTTGACTCTCCTGGTGGAGACCGATTCTCCTGGTGGAGACCGATTCTCCTGGTGGAGACCGATTCTCCTGATGGAGACCGATTCTCCTGATGGAGACCGATTCTCCTGATGGAGGTTGACTCTCCTGATGGAGGCCGATTCTCCTGATGGAGACCGATTCTCCTGATGGAGACCGATTCTCCTGGTGGAGACCGATTCTCCTGATGGAGATCGATTCTCCTGGTGGAGACCGATTCTCCTGGTGGAGACCGATTCTCCTGATGGAGGTTGACTCTCCTGATGGAGACCGATTCTCCTGGTGGAGGCCGATTCTCCTGATGGAGACCGATTCTCCTGATGGAGACCGATTCTCCTGATGGAGGTTGACTCTCCTGATGGAGACCGATTCTCCTGGTGGAGACCGATTCTCCAGTTGGAGGCCGATTCTCCTGTTGGAGACCGATTCTCCTGGTGGAGACCGATTCTCCTGATGGAGGTTGACTCTCCTGATGGAGACCGATTCTCCTGGTGGAGACCGATTCTCCTGGTGGAGGCATCTCTCCGTCTGCTGTGCTTGTTGTGTCTTCTTCCTTGCTGTGCTCCAACTTTTGTCATTGTTTGTTGGTTTTGGCTGGTTGTGACTGATGTGTCCAGTAATGACTCCCTGTCTGGTCTAGGTGTGGCTGATGGTGGTTCTAGTGTATTCTAGTCTGGAGGGAGGTGGCTGTTCTACAAAACCTGACAGAAACTGTTAAGTGTGTCTTAGTGTGGTCTATCATCAGCCAGGTAGAGTTGAGGTTTGTGAAGGTTAGTGGAACAAACAGTGTTGTGAACGTTACTTTAAAAAAGTAATTAGTTATAGTTACTCACTACTTGTTCCAAAATGTATTGAGTTTCACGCTCGGTAACGTAATGGTGTTCTCGTGACAGAAATGGTAATTTGTTAGATTAGTTCGATACTGATAAAAGAATGCTGTTACCTAACACCATTATTTTTAACGGCGTTATTACCAACACTGGGAATAAAACATTATGTTAAATGGCAAATGTTCTTCACATCATATATATTTTTATACACACACACACACACACACACATATGCTGCCCTTTAGAAGTCTGTAGATGTTCCTGAGAGCTGCTCGTTAGGTGGTTCTGTTTTGGGCAGGAACATTTTTTCTAGATATAACATTTATGTTACAACAGTGGATAAAATATTAAATCTTCGTTGGAAGACGAGTTCAGAGTCGTCACCCTGAGGCTGTTCATTCACCTGTAGTTCACCACAACAGGTTTCCTTATTCTGTTGACTGGGTTTGTTATTCTGCTGAGTCAAACCTCTCATCTCTAAACCCACAATAACCACTGGAGGACTGACGGAGGGAGCCTCATGCTGTGTTCCAGTCAGAAGACCAGGTCTGATTCCTCACTCTGAAGGACCCTGTCCCCCCTCTGTCTCTGATATTCTTGTCAGTGAATGATTGATCGTATGGTTCAACCACATGGTAAAAACAGTTTGTGCTGATGAGTCACTGAGAAACACTGGAGAACTTTGTAGAACCTGGAAACGGAGCTTTATAGTAAATAGACCATTTAATCCACGAGTAGTTTTACATCTAAAATAATGAAAGTGAACTCTGACACACATGTGAATTTGTGTTAAATGGAAGTGAGAACTCTTCAGTGGCGACAGTCAGAGATAAGGAATTAGATCAGCAGAGTCTGGTTGACGAGGAGAAGGCATTAAAAGATCAACTGTCTCCCTTCACTTCCTTTTGATGTGACTAATTGAAAAGTTGAAATAAAATAAATGAATCTCCAGCTCAACCATAAACACTCCCACACAATCCAAACTACCATCAATAATATGAATCAAAGTGTGACCTGAGCCTCGTTTACCCACAGAAAAACACCTGTAGCTGCAGGAAAGGCAAAAGACGGTTTCATTTCCCCTAACAGGTCCTGATACCGTCACCTGATTCAACACGATGTTGTCTTCATATCAATCCACTGCTTCACCTGCAGAAATCCTGCTAAAAACAACCTCAAGGAGCAGAAACCCAAAGAGAGGACTTTACCAGACCATCAGCAGGAGGCAGAGTTTAAACCATGAGAACAGTGATCATTTCTCTCTTTAACATCACATTATCACATTGGAACTGTCCATATGCATCTGTTTCTATTTCCAGGACAGTTACAATCTTCATCAAATAGATGAGACTGAGACAACATCAAATTACTGAGGAAGTTTAAAAATATTACAGGTGATTTCACCAAGGGCGTAAATTTAGCATGGACGCAGGGGACGTGTCCCCACCAATATTTAGAAATCACTGAAATGTCCCCACCAATAATTTGATCCAAGGATGCAGACATGACGCTGCGTCCCCACCATACGTGCAGCCCAGCGGAGTGAGGCGCTGTGTCAGCCATGCTCCTCTGCCTCCGCGGGCTTGTAGGTGTGTCTCTGATCGACCGACGTGAGCCCCTCGCGGCCCGCGCCGAGCCGCTGTTGCTGACAGGACCTGCTGTGGAGCGGACTGGACTGGCCATCGGGCATTTTACCAGTCGTGATGTTAACTTTGGACCGGACCAGCGCTACGGGACGTCACGGTTTAATCTGCACTTCCTGTTTCAGCGCTCAGAGCTAAGGAGGAAGCAGAAACTCTCTTTTCTGTCTCGCGCTCTGCCAGACTCGCAGCTCGCGCCGTTGTCATAACAACCAGCTGACAGACAGCTGTAGAGGTTGTATTTATACACATCAGGTCAAAAGCATCAGAGAACATCTCGATTATGACCTTAAAACAAAATAACATAACCTTACCTGGATATTCAGTCCAGTCTAATCTAGTTCTAGACCTGTTAGTCCAGGTCTCAGTCAGGTCCAGGACTCAGTCAGGTCCAGGTCTCAGTCAGGTCCAGGTCTCAGTCAGGTCCAGGTCTCAGTCAGGTCCAGGTCTCTGTTCAGCTTTTAATGATCGTTTTGTCTCTCAGTATCATTAAGATGCAGAAACAAAGAAGGCAGAAATCCTTTATGTGAAATTACTAAAGGCAAAAGACATTTTTAATGAGAAAATATAGAGTTTTTGGATTGAACCATAAATCATGTAATCATCATGTAATCATGTAACTGTTTATTAGTTAAAGTTTGGAGAATAAATCAACTAAAGCAGGTGGTGTGTCTGAGGGCATGTAAATATGAACCAAAATCATCAAGATACAATAAAAGACTATTAAAAGAAATGAAATAATAAAGGACAGATTAAGATTTCTTAGACAAAATAAAAGACTATAAAACAAATAAAATTAATAAAACAAATAAAAAATATCATTAAAAATCGACATGTTTAAACACCAATGAGAGAACATAAAAGATTTAGTTAAAAGCAGTTTTAAATAATTGGGTCTTCAGCTGCTTTTTAAAGGTGTCCAGACTGTCTATATACAGCATAAAACTAAAGGAAGTTCATTCCAAAATCCTGGTGCATGATGGTCAGTAGAAAGTCCTCCAGTAGCAGGACTAGACCTGTCCTGGTTGTAGTGGATGGAGGTCATCAGCTGCTAGTCGGGCTGTGGTCTGTAGTTCTGTTCACTGTTTTAGGGAACAGACTTTGATTTAAAGTCAGTTACAGGGTTTTCCTGTGTCGATTTTATTAAACTAAAAATGACCCAATATGGATATTGATATCTTTTTGGATAATTATAAATACTACATTAAAACACTGTATTTCAAGGAAAATACAAGAACCAGATTAGATTTATGTTTTAAATAAGACTTAATACTGCTCTCATAGCTGTAAAAAGCTAAAGGAAATTTTAATGTAAAAATATACAGGTTTTTACATTTACTGATAAATCCCCCCCCCCCCGTTCCGTCCTGGTCTCCACCAATGTCAAGAGCAAATCTACTCCCTTGGATTTCACTATGAAGTACGGAAGCCCTGAACGGCCCATTTTCTAAGTCTGGGCAATTGTATTGTTCATCTTGACTTTCTGACTTCTATGGACCTCGAATAGAAAGCCAAAGAAGTTTTTTCTTTAATATTTGACCCATGTTCTAAGTTTGGTCAAAAATATTTTTCCACTTGACTTTCTGACCTGTACAAACAGAAAAAACATATTTTGAAACATTTTCACAACTGTTCAAATATACTGAAACAGTTGAGACAAAACATTTTTTCTTTCCACTTAAAGCGGCTCTCTGGAGCATTTTTCTCTGTATCAAAGTTTTCTAAATGTTTTAAATGATATTTCAGGTCTAAACTATGATCTATGGGTTGAGTTCCACAACATCTGTCATTCTGATGAAGACCCTCCTTCCTCCTAGAGACCCCTTTGCATTATTTCTTGCCGCCGACATTTTTCAGCCAATGAAATTCAAATTTCTGCATTCTCTCAACATGCATGCGCATCGACCAAACCTGTACCAGTAGGGGGCGCTGTCGTACAGGACGCTCCGTGTGTTTCTCTGCCGTCTCAGCCGTTCACTGAGGACTCACAGCTCATTTCTACTAAAAACCTACCCATTCTCCAGCTAAAGACGGGTTTATTTTTATTTTTAAACCTTTCACCTCACAGAATGGCAAGGCTTGACAGGATTATGTGTTTATTTTGGTCAGAAAGTTCATCCAGGGCCGAGTCAAGTTCAGCTTCAGAGTCCAGCAGCAGCTCTCTGCTAACAGAGCTAATATCAGAAGCAGCAGGGACAGAGAGGGCTCATCAGACCCTCGTAGTGTTGTTGGAATAAGATTGTGAACTGTGAGTGATTAAACCCTACACATTGAGCTGTACAGTTCATGTCCGAAGTATATGCACCGCGTGCACACGCGACCGGACGCGCGTGTCGAGATGTTTTGAGGAGGAGCCTTTGGACGCTAGATTCAAAAACTGCTCTCCTGATGAAATCCTCCGGAGTGCTGCTTTAAGCAGCCTTGAGAGGCAAATGGAAAAAAAATTATTTTTTTTTACTTAGGCTTATTTACTATTTTTCTTGTAATGCTTTTATAATGCCACCAGAGGGCGAGATTTATTCCCTCTCTACTCTTGGAGCCCTGAAAGGCAAAACAAAAAAATATATATTTTGGGAGATGCTAATGCTAAAGCTAATGGGGTTTTTTTCTTTCACATTTGTGAGCTCTGAAAGGCAAGAAAATTATATTTTGCAAGATGCTAGTGCTAATGCCTTTTTTTGCATACATTTGCAGCCCTGAAAGGCAAGACAAAAAAACAGTTTTTGTAGATGCTAATGCTAAAGCTAAAATGGTAAAGCATTACAAGAAAAATAGTAAATAAGCCTAAGTTACATAATTTTTTTCCATTTGCCTCTCAGGGCTGCTTAAGTGGAAAGAAAAAAATGTTTTGTCTCATTTGTACAACTGTTTCAGTATATTTGAACAGTTGTGAAAATGTTTCAAAATATGTTTTTTTCTGTTTGTACAGGTCAGAAAGTCAAGTGGAAAAATATTTTTGACCAAACTTAGAACATGGGTCAAATTTTAAAGAAAAAACTTCTTTGGCTTTCTATTCGAGGTCCATAGAAGTCAGAAAGTCAAGATGAACAATAGAATTGCCCAGATTTAGAAAATGGGCCACCCTTTAAAAAAAAAGTTTTTCTCTTGTCGTTCAGGACTTCCTTTATGAAGGAAGGATGTAGATCAGTAGAATGGAAGGTCTTTAAGAAATAAAAACCAAACATCTGGTTTTGATGTTCCAATCTACTTCTCCAGCATCCAGTCCTCGAGGTGAAAGGTCCAGGAGGTCAGACCTCCCTCTGCCCAGGGACACTCTTCAGCGCCTCCTGGAGGTTTCAGTTTAGGATAAATAATCTGGGTCTGAGTTCTGGGTCTGCAACAAGAGAACAAGGTAAACTCAGAAGCTTTATGAGTTTATGTAAACAAACAAATGATGTCATGTGTGTCTGTGACTCAGCTGATACGGTGGACATGCGTCTCAGGAGTTCAGGGGAGTCCTCTGACTTACTGCCCAGCCGTGTGCCGTTCCACAGAAATGACAGATGTGTGTCTTTCGGTAGACGTTCAGATGGTGGAGGCTGCGGTGAAGGACGCCGGTCTCTTCCTGGTTGTAATGACCCATCATCTCAGGGACACACTGTAACCTCCACCAGCAATACTCAATCTGAACCTCGACTAAAATCCTGTTTAATTCATGAGCTACATTGTTTGAAGAGATTCATTTTATTTTGAAATCTGATAAACACTCCAGTGCACATCAGGTCAATCCCAGGGAGACGTGGACATTTCCTTTGTTGTCGATGATAAGCCAACAGGTTTGGGTAATGAATCACCACCAGGCAGCCGGAGCGGGCCGATTGGTTTTGTTCTGAGCTGTGATGGGTCAGATTTGACCGCTGGGTTTGAAAAGCATGATGATAAGGCAGGATGATGTATCACAGCTGGTCTGTGTGTGTCAGGTGACACAGATAACTGCAGCCACATCCTCTCAGAGGACACAGTCCTTGTGTTCACAGATAACAGGATGCTGTCTTCAGCCTTTTGGCCCCATTATAGCAATCTGAGCTTCTGCAGCTCTGGAAACTGCAGTGTTTTTACTTCTGCTGGGTCTGGACTCCAAACAAGCACAGCGTTCACATGAATATGGAATGATTATTAGAATTGTACAAATGGTCCATTAGGCAGCTGAATAACACGTTTCACAGCCTCAAAGAGCAAACAATACTCAGTGGCTGGCCACCAAATGCCTGACAACACATGATAAAGTACATGAAATAACTATGCTTCAAGTACTTTACTGAGCTCCATTTTGATCTTTAGACTCCAGCTCAGAGTGACTTTGTCAGGGACACGCTGCCTTAAAGGGAGGCAGTGGGAGGGCTCGCCACTAATGCAACAAATAGAGAGGCAAAGGAAATTCAATGTCCACGCTCCAGCAGCTGATAGAAACATCTTTCCATCAAGCTGTGTTCATGAAAACATGAAAATGACTTATTAAGAGTTGATTTAGTGAACAGAAATACCAGCGTGCCCACACTGTGACTCATGTCTGACACAGATCTAAAGACTTCTGAGCTTCTCTGGCTCACACGTTCTTCTGTTGCTTTAAATTCATACACTTTTATGCTAATGTTGTTTTTCTAAAAAAAAAAATTACTGAGCTGGGAAATGTGAGGTGGATTCATCTTGAAATAACTGAGACAGAACTTTACCAGGAGATCTGAGTTTCACCTGGAGACCAGAATCCCAAGTTGAGCTGGGTTTGATGGTTTTACTGGAAACCGGTGGTGGCCTGTCAATAGGGGCGCTGGGGCGCCACCCCACCAGTCTCACAGGAGGAGGAGGAAGAAGAAGACGATTGGAATCACAAAATAGTTTTAAAAGTAAGTAAAGTCTATTTCTATAGCACATTTCACTGACAAAAATCACAAAGTGCTTCACAAAAAACAGAATTAAACATGATTAAAAGACAAAAATCCAAAAGCATCAAGATCAAATAAAAGAGCTAAAATACACAAGTCAGTTTCCAGAAGTGTTACAATGTCATGGTGGAAAATAGACAAAAATCGTCACCTGACATAAAGTTTTTAAATCAGAAAACATGCAGGACACTGGCTGAAGAGCGAGGGCCTCAGACGCAGCGAGTTACCATGACGGAGGCTGTGGCGTCTGTTACCAGTGCTGAAAGAGATGAGGTGAGTTTAATGGCCATATATGGACAATGTAAGAAAGTAGATTTAAAAAGTCAGAAGGATGAACTGATCTGTCCTAAACTGTGTCTGCTGAGTCAGCGGTTTGATATTATATGAGAAAATGAACTGACTAACATGAACTCCTCTGGATGTGAACTTGAGGAACCGCTTCTCTTTTCTGAACTCTTTCTGCTGAACCAGTGAACCTTTCAGGTGAACCTCTGCTCTGAAAGTGAAAGTAAAGCGACTCGCTCACGCTGTAACGTCTGAGTGACGCTGAGACAGGCTGTCAGTGTTGTTGCCATGGAGATTACGTCATCTCATAGTCTTCACTGTGTGTGTGTGTGTGTGTGAACAAAATAAAACCTTAAAGAGAACAACAAACACTTGTTAAAAATCACGTTTGACCACAACTTTTTGAAAATTGAACCAAACCATCACACAGTGGCGGCCCGTCCATAGGGGGCGCTACGGCGCCGCCCCACCAGTCCTAAGAGGAAAAAGAAGAGAAATAGTGATCACAAAATATAAAAAACTAACATGAAAATAAAACTAAACGAGCCATCCATTATATATACAATAAGTGCTGTGTATAATCTGCATTTAGGTGTAGTTTAGAAAATGTTTTCTCACTATTTTTTACCAGGCCGATAGGTCCTGTTTCTCTGGGATCTACTGTGCATGTCTGGACCGGACGCCGTCCCGAGACACCGCATTGTTTTCTGCTCCTGGCGCATGCGCACTGGTAATATTTTCCTGACGCATGCGCACTGGAAATCATCCTTAATGCAAAAGATAGGAGACCGATCGGGACGCAGGTCATAGCATCCCTGACATGCGCACAACGGTACAGTCAAAACCGGAGAATTAATGCTTATTATTTAAGTATTTGCTTTAGTTTTTATCATTAATTATGACACTGTAACACACTGAAAAGTTATAAGTGATTACAAATAAAGTAATAAAGAAATAGAAAAACGCATTGAATGACTTAGACCGGATGTTGACCCGGAAGCTCTACAGAGCGATCGTTTGCTCCTGCCTGGCAGCAGACGTGAGTTAAGAATGGAGAGAACTAACTAAGAAAATGGATATTTATTCTTAGAATCCTTCTTGGCAGTTTGTGACAAAAAGCCATTTTATTCCATGGGTCCTGATTTCATCAACTCCACGGTGAGTGACTTTGTTTGTTTCTTCTTTTGTTTTATTACCAATGTGTCGCGCCGATTTTTGTTATTGAAAATGCTTATCAGCAAATGGCAGAGACCTACTGTTTTGTGGATTTATACCTTAAATAGCGACATGCCTTTGTAGCCGAATATTAGAGGGACGCACATACTGTTGAGTGAATGTTGGTTCATATAGTTTAGCCTGCTTTGAGGCACTGGAAGACACTTTTAATAAAAAATGAACGGCGCTCTATGGGAGTTTTGTATGAGTGGTCTAAAACCGTAATTTTACTTATTTTGATGGGACATATCAGTGGATTTGACTTTATTTTGTTGTTAATTCACTTCATTAGTTGAGCTGATTGTCATGACTTGCTTGGTTAGTGGTTGTTGTCTGAATTGTAACATTAATTATCTGACTGTGTTAGTTAGAGGTGGATTTATGTGTTTGTGGTGTCAGTAGAAAGCTGATTGTGAATATTAAGTTGTGTTTCTGACCTTGTGTAGGTCAGGTTAGTTTTTCCTTGAAACTCTTACTTTTGTTGTGACCACATTGTTGTTGTTTTTATTTTTATTTGTATCTGATTATATTGATATTATTCTAAGGTCTCCTCATGAAGACTTTATGATTTCTTTACTGTTTGATGTGTAGAATTAGACCTAACAGCTCCACATTTCTAGAGAACTGGTGGTACTAGGGATTTTTACCAGAAAAATATTCAGTCAGATGAAAATATTTTGCTTCATTCCCTGCCCTAGTGGTGATATGTGATTATTTGCGCATCTGAAAACTGATTTGTAAAAATACGCCCCACCCAGTGTGACGTCCTGGAGGGACTGGTTAGTTTGTTTGCTATCTGGAGCATTCAGGTTTATGTTGGCATGATGCCAAGGAGGAAAGACATCAGAATGACCTTAAGCAGTCTGGGAGGGGTTAAAGGTCATTTAGACACATTTTAGAGTTTATGAAATGAAGGAGAGTAAAAATATGACTATAGAAAACATTTAAAATGGTTTTCAACATCCCAGAAAATTCACTCCAGGGTCAGATAATGACAACAACTCCATTTTAAACTCTACAGGCCTCTGTTAGCAGGTTAAAGGTCAACAAGACTGAAGGACAAGTATGGCTTGTTTAGAATGGTTGCAGTAGAAAACATCCTCTCTCACTTCTCACTGTTTTTCAAAGTTTCACCACTATGAGCTACAAGACATCTAGAAATAAAACCTTTAGACCAGGGGAGTCACACTCCGGTCCTGGACTGGAGGGCTGCTGTCCTAAAAGTTTAGTATTCATCCTGATCCAACACACCTGAATCTCCTCTGAAATCACGACTGTTACGACCTCCTAGGAGTGGGAAAAGGAGGCCAACACAAAACGGTGAAGTTCAAAGCAACGTTATATTTATTTTTATTACAAAACAAAACAGGAGGAAGAACTGTAACTCAAACAACCCGACGAACGGGAATAAATAACTTAAAATCACTCCTCTATAGTTTAAACAATAAATTGCCTACTAAAATATATGAATACAATAAAAGTCTGGATAAAACACAAGGCAGAGTTAAAAGTGGAATCCCACACAAAAATTACTGTCAGTCTAGTTAAAAATTACTACTCTCTAAGACAAAGCTGAAACTGTGGAATCCCACACCTAAAATCACTTTGTCCAAAAATACTTTAAACTGCCATAAAAACTCAGCTCCAAACACAAACACCCAGGGGACAGCAGAACCCGTCTGCCGCCCCACAACGACTGGCTGGCGTGTCTTTTAAGCTGAGCTTGATTACGGATTGGACCCAGCCGCGCGGCTCTCCGACGTGCTTCTGGCTGGAGCGAGAGGGAGGAGGTCTGCAGGGCACCGGCGCTGTCCGAGGTGCTGGACCGTAACAACGACTTTAGCATTTACCCCAGTTCTACATTCAGGGACACTTCTAGGATCAGAGCTTTAGGGGTGCTAAGCACCCAGAGAGCTGTCCAGCCAGGGGAGATCAATTTTACTGTGTTTCCACATTTTAACAGAATTTCAAATCAGATTTTTAGTTTATTTAAATGCTGAGCCATAGCAAAAGAGGAATGGTTTGAATAAAATATATATACATATGGTGACCCTCATGTCTGGGGAAATACAGCATCTCCTGAACACCTAAACATAGGATGACCAGATCCAAACCAACACAATGTGGGACAAAGAGCATGTTGGTGGGGAACATGTTAAATACTAAAGGATTTTCACATTGTACTTTAAAATACGCAAATTCAATGCATATGCAGATGATCAACTAATAATAATTTAAATGTATCAATTATTTATCTTCTTATGGAAAAAGACTTGATAATTTTGACATCTGCCCAGGTTGATATTTGAACCTACTAGGTCTTCTATGTGTGTTTCTACTGCTGTTCCACACTACAACTCTTCACTCTCACTTTGTTTTTGCTCTCTGTTACTCTTTCATCTCCTTGGTTCCAATGTAACTGCGAAACACAAATAACCTGAAAGACTTGACTGAAAGTCTGTAAGAGCAACTTCTATTATTTCATAAAGCGTTTATTTGTTTTTAAAGCACAAATCATTGTGAAAAGGATGAAGATAACAACGTCGGACAGTGTCTCAATTTGAGGGACATAAGAAAATTAAGGTAAACGTGGGACAATCCTCCACAAAAACAGGACATCTGGTCACCCTAGTAGGTACCAGATCTGCTTTGAGGTGCAGTGTGCACATCTGGAACCGGACCGGGAGTGAGACGGACCGGCTCACATGCTCCCTGCCTGCTGCACGACTCAAGTCTGGGAGAGGAACAAACCATTTCTCAGGCAGGGGAGGATTGCTGTATTTTTGTTGTTAATATAGTGTTTTGAAAAAGGACAGAGTAAAAAAAAATAAAAAGTAAAAATCTCAACTTTTAGGGGTGCTGGACTTCAATTTAGGGGTGCTTCAGCACCCTCACATACTGTATGGGCTAAAAACGACCATGTCTACATTGTTCAGCTACTGACTCAGAACCGGTGTGATGGAGCTGAGAAACATCTAGAACATGGATAACTGCTAGGACTGGAAGTTAAGATCAACAAGGCAATGTCTTTCCCATAATGCACTGCAGCATGTTTGGAGAAAACCAAGCAAGGTGGTGGAGGGCTGATGGTTTCTCTGAACTTAGAGCATTCTAAAGTCTGAAGTGATGCTTTCTCCATTCTAGGACCAAACCGGGTCCTGACCCCACACCCAGCAGATCATTAACAGAACACGGTGCTTCCTGGTTCTGTCAAAGTCCAGTCCTCAGCCCAGTCAGGCTGCTGTAGTGAGATCTACACTCACAGTCATGGTTCCACTGAATGATTTTACACAACGATTCTGTGTTTCGCTGTAGTTTAGAGTCTTATGAAATGTGTCTGAGGTTGTGCTTACGTCGTCTTAAAATGGGACTAAAACATAACCCAAACACATGATACATAAAGCCAATGATTCTAAACAAATGTAGGATTTTACTATGATTGTAATGGTTCCTATTTCTCATTTATTCACCCTGAAAATAAAATACTTGAACATTTTCAGTGCTTCACAGTAAACAAAGCACTCTGCTGAGATTTTAACACAATTGCCCGTTAGATGCATAAAATAGTCTTCACAGTTATTTGAGGGGGAGGGATGTGTTAATTCAAAGATGCCAACAAGATGCTGGACGCCTCCAGCTATGGCTGCTCTGCCTGCATTCCTCCATCCAGTCTGTTCTGAAAATATCACTGTGGTTCTGTCAGCCTGCGTTTCACACCCACCTCCACACAACCTGACGCCTCCACACGTCCACCTACACCTTCAGGATGTCCAGCTCAAACTTAGCTGTCAGGTTTTCTCCAGCAGCGTGAAGTCGTGGGGGTCCATCAAGTCTTCCATCTGCAGGAGGAAACGCAGACAAAGTTAGGGTCAGCCTCAGTGTGACAAAAAAAAAAAACCTGTGTGTGAACACGTGATGATAACCAGCTGGTCCAGTGGGGTCGGGCGTCGCTGGTCTTTGGCTGATAGACATTACGTATCCTGACACACTGCTAACCATCTAATGCTTTAAAGATACACGAGCAGTAAAAACCGACAGGACACGCCATGCCTCCCCCTCCACAGGGTGAGGTTTGATTCAACACATGTGATGTGACTCAGAACCATCAGGAGAAGATCTTTTGCAATTCAATAATTAAATTCTCTAAAAAAACCCATCTTTTAAAAACAGGTTTTGTCTCACAGTTCTAGCAGGCTGTCACACTATCTGGCTCACAGTCAAACAAACAATACAGCATCAAACACTAATAATAACAAGAAAAGCTACCAGGAGCAGATGTGTCGAGTAACTCTGCTCTAAGCAGCAACATCCATTCTCTATATTAACATTACAAAATAAGCCAAAAAACGGTTTTAAATAAAGGCAACTGGACGTATTTGGTATAAATACTTACCAAATAAGTCCAGTTGCCTTTATTTAAAACCCTTGTTTTGGATTATCATGACCTGGATGACTGAGAACCTTCACCAGCATATTATAAAATAAGGTTATTTATTTCACTAAGAACTTCCAAAGTCTCTGACTGACATGCTGCTGGTAGCAACACCACTCACTTATTAAAGATCAGCTTTAGGGACAAGATGAAATCAGAAATATAAGAAATATTTAAAGTAATGGATGTCCGAATAATGACCATATAGATGCACTTTGGTTAGTGACTTCAGGGTTTCTGCCCAGAGTGGCTGTGGGTCAGTGGGAAGAGTGGCTCACCCTATCAGGAGGCTGGTGGTTCAGTCTCAGATTCTCCACATGTCAAAGTGTCACGTTACCTCATACATTATATTGAATTTGTTCTGAACTGCTCTTGTATCCTGTCAGATCATTGGCAGTGAATATGTAACCTATCAACCACAGACCTCTACTAGCCAGGAATCCCTATGACATCAGCGCTGAGTGGAAGTGCAGAGGGAAGACCATCAACCAAATACAGGTCTGACACATAAATGTGAGACAGACGGTATGAAAACCAGGACAGAATATTTAAATAAATACATTAATAAAGTGCATCTTGAACATGGATTGTGTCCTATCTGCTAAATGCTATGAAACACCTCCACAGGAACCTTAACGGGTTCTGTCGTTAGCCAGGGAGAGCTGTAGCTCTACAGGATGAGGACCAGAGAGACAACGTACAGGAACCTCCCTGTGCTTAGTGGATACAATAACCTCAAACTGACCTTCAGACCTGATAGATGGCCCTGGTTGTAGTGGACAGCTTTACCATGTTGGCACAAGAACAATGGTTTGTCAGGACAAACAGCAGCTGAGCACGTGTTTGATGGGTCCATTTAGCATCATGGTCAGTGTTGTGAGTTTAAAAACAAGCTCTTCAGAGGTTTGATGGAGAAAGTGAGAGATGGTGGACACGTTACCGTCTCCAGGGAGATCCTGCTTAGAGATTCAATACAACCTGTGATGTCCTGTAAGGAGTGAGATGAAAATCAGAAAATCAGCAAGGGAAGACAGAGTAGCATCAGTTATTTAAACCCTGATGACCTGATGAAAGAAGAGAAGAAACGTGTTGTTCCTGAAGAAGGAGAGGGACTGATGAACCCCAGATCCACAGAATGAGGTTAGGAGGTCCATCTGAAACATGGCTACAGGCAGATGTTAACATCAAACATGAGGGGAGCATCACTGCTAGCTCAACCACTGGTTCAGCACTGTCTGAATGATTGAATAGATCCTAACCAATCATATTTTTGTTGACTCGTATCCTCTAAAACGCGTCACAGTAATGATTGTTTCTGTGTTCTGTCCTCTCCGTGTCAGGACAATTTTTCTCCTGCACTCAGATTTTAGAATATTCGGTGAAACTAGAGAGCCAAAGGCAAAACTGTAGACGATGATTTCATTTCTACTTGTTTAGATTATAACAATAATAACGTAAACATGTTTCCATTCACCTTTTCTACAATCTACACAAAACTAGGAGGTTTAATTTTGAGGCCTCAGATTGTTTTTGCTGAGTTGTTTTAAGCTGACTCGTTTAGTCTGCACTCTTTCATCTGGACTCCATCTGGTCAGAGACAGCTGGTTTAAAGATGGAGGACTGTCTCTGTCCAGCTGTAGGACGCTGGCTGTGGTCTGTCGCTCTGTGTGTGTGCTTCAATTAGAAACAAGGTTCCTGAGGAAACTGTTTATTTCTCTGACTCATAATATAAATCATTTGTTGTGGTTTTGTTGTGCTACCAAGCGTGTGCATACAGATAATACAGAATTCTTAAGTTACATGCTGATAATGACACCATCATTCAACAGACATGAGACACATTTATATATAGAACACTCCTGTCCAAAACAACAACAACAACCATCCTGTCAGCAGCCCTGTTGTCTCCTCAGGACTCATCAGGATGTCTTAGTGCTGGGACTCCACAGACAGCTGGACTAAAATAACCTTCAGCTCTGTGGACAGCAGCTAGCTGAGGAGGAACCTCTACAGTGAAGTAATGACAGAGTCCTCATGTAGCACTGAATCAGAACATTTACAGCTAGAGTAAGAGATTAAAGGAAGTGGAAAAGTAGAAGATTAATTCTTATCTTTGCATTGATTTTGTTTTTTTTTTGGACCGTTTATCTGATTTTCTTGATTTTACCTGCTAATATCTAAACATTTCTGCATTTCAGACCTGACATATAAACAACAACAACAGCAGGTGGTTGTGGTTACAGCTTCTGCTCCTTCCTAACGGTTTACCGTTAATGTTAGTGAGTTAATATTCCAGGTCTGCTCAGAGAGCCTGGTCTCAGTCAAGAATAACATGCAGTAATGAGGGCTGTGCAGAGCAGCCGGTATTTGTATTTGTTGATAGGGGAAAAGTATTTGTATTTGAGAAAAACTCAAAATATGCGTAAAAAGCAAATGTTCTTCGTTGTTGTGTCAGTATTCTTTATTTATCCATTATAATAATTATGGATAATGTAATATTGATTGATGTTTTTCCATAAATCCAGCAATGAACATGTAACAAGGAACGTCATTGTAAAGAAAATAACAGCCATGACGTCATGGTTAAACTGTAACAGACTAATCTGTTTGTGCATTAATGACATTAAAAAGATATGTTGCAGTCTTAAAGGTTCAAAAGATAGAAAACATGTTCAGTACTGTGTTTTTAGTCTCACTGCTCCCTATAGCGTCACTCAGGCTGAAACTTAGCAGTTTGTTATGAGCAGCTGGTGTGTGTGAGTGGTGAGTGGGCCCCTCACATGTTTGATTTATATTGAGATTTTCTGTGTGTATTGGTTGACATGTGTTTGTTTAATTAGTTCAGTAAATTACTGGTTTAAATTGAACTACGGTTTGGTTATTGTGTTAAGTCAAACTGAGTGAGTTAAAAGGAATTAAAGTTTTAGGAATACATAGGGCTTGAGTGACATCATTTTAAAAAGGGTAAAGTTGGGCGTTACTCTCTCAACAGCCTAAATAATAATTAATAATACAATCTGAATTCTTTTTGCTGTAAACGTATTTTACAGTCTCTGTTCTTGTTTTTTGTTTCATATATTTTATCCTTGTGTGAATCTGTTTGTTCTTGACTTGCTGTCACTTTGCTGCTGGTGCACCTGAATTTCCCCACTGAGGGACAATAAAGGGTTTTTTTATTCTATTCTATCCAGCACATACTGTAAATAGACAACACAACACAGAATATATGGTAACCTTTAAAAAGAGAAAGGAGACAGAGAAAAGAAGGTAAGAAAGCTGATATGATCTAAAAATGTGGGAAAACAGTTGGGTCTCATACCAGGGTACTCAGACCGGATTCGGCACCACGAAGATGTTCATGGATTCTCATGTGTCTCTTTAAGGTTTGTAATTGAGTTCCCCCTCTTTAACAGTACTTAATAAAAGAAACCCCCTGATAAACTAAGTCTGATGGACTCCTGAACTCATTCACTCCTTCAGCCATGAAGCACTGTGGTATCATGAGGAAACACAGCTTTTTGATATAAAGTTTTTTTTGTTCCTAAATACAAATATTTTTTATGTATTTGTTCAAAATAAGTATTGGGAAAAACGTCATTATTTTTGCTTTTCTGAACACCATATCCGGATTTGGCTCCATCCCTAGTATAGGATGGTAAAGTCAAAGTGTCATGGTTCACCCTCCTTTCAACCGCTCCAACCAGAACTCCACTTCCCATCATGCCACCAGTCATCACATCTAACGTATGTTATCATGCTCCTCTATGAACAAACGCCATGGCCGCCACTCACCGCTCAGTTAAAGCAGCACTCTGGAGGATTTCATCAAGAGAGCAGTTTTTAAATCTAGCGTCCAAAGGCTCCTCCTCAAAACATCTCAACACACGCGTCCGGTCGCGTCCGGTCGCGTGTGCGCGCGTGCACACGGCGCATATACGTTGCGGGCATGAACTGTACATCTCAATGTGTAGGGTTTAATCACTCACAGTTCACAATCTTATTCCAACACTACGAGGGTCTGATGAGCCCTCTCTGTCCCTGCTGCTTCTGATATTAGCTCTGTTAGCAGAGAGCTGCTGCTGGACTCTGAAGCTGAACTTGACTCGGCCCTGGATGAACTTTCTGACCAAAATAAACGCGTAATCCTGTCAAACCTTGCCATTCTGTGAGGTGAAAGGTTTAAAAATAAAAATAAATCCATCTTTTGCTGGGAAATGGGTAGGTTTTTAGTAGAAATGAGCTGTGAAGCTAATATGCAAACAGAGAAACACAGGGAGCGTTCTGTACGACAGCGCCCCCTACTGTCATGATGTTGAGAGAATGCAGAAATTTGAATTTCATTGGCTAAAAAATGTTGGCGGCAAGAAATAATGGAAAGGGGGCTCTAGGAGAAGGAGGGTCTTCATCAGAATGACAGATGTTGTGGAACTCAACGTATCGCCACATTCTTGCCAATACACACCCCTAATATTCACATAAACTGTAACTTTAAACCTGTCATTGTATTGGTGTAAAGGTAGAGGCCCAGGAGGCTCCAGAGTCAGGTTTCAATAGGAACACATGCAGAATGAAGCATTATCAAAAGAAGCAACTGCAGCTAGCTGCAGGTCCTGGACTTTGTGAGCAAAATTCACAGTTTGTATGTGATGTGATGTTCTATCGACCCTGAGGGTCAAGATGATTTAAGGGGTTTTAGAATATTATACCTCACAGAGTTATAGCTGCAGATGAGTCTGACAGGGGTTGAATTGTTGTTTATTTTTGAAAGTCCATACATGTCTGGTGTGGCCTCTCCTGGGTAAAGCCTGGGAGACCAGGTCCTGAATGACCAGGTCCTAAATGACCAAGCCCACTGATACAGATGAGAAGCATTTGGTTCCTGTATGTGTAATTTGTCCATAGCGAATCAACATTATTTTCATAGATTTTTTAAATAATTGTGTATTTTTATATCTAATTTGTAGTGGTTTCCTGGCCTGGCCTCCTGGACGGCAGGAGTTCTAATATTACACAGGAGGACATGTTGGTAAAAATCTAAAACCTCTACAGGCACAGACATGTTGCAACTCCTAATGGTTCTGACTCAGATATAGGCCAAATTTAAAAGTGACCATATCTCAGAAACTCTTGGGTTTAGTGGTATCATAATTAGGAAGCGCTCATCAGATGACTCCACAGGTGTAATAAATATGAATAGGTTAGAGTAAACTTGACACACTATGGAAAATAAAAAATTATGTTTTCACTTAAAAGTGTAGCGAACTCAAAAACCTTTTTTTTTTTTTCTCAGGTTTTCATGGATTATAATAGGTCCCTCTGAGCCTGTCATGTAGGCCAAAAAGAAAAACTATCTGTTCCCTGGTTATTTTTATTTAATTTTTTTTTCTTATTATCTTTGATTTACAGCTTGGTTCAGAAACCCAGTATGCAAATTCTCATTGTGAGGTCACAATGCAAATCTGCATATGTCCCATCTTGGCTAGCCCCGCCCCACAGACAGGCCCGAATAATGCACAGGCTAGGTATGGCTTGTTAGCATACTTTGCAGACTTTCCACATCTATAATCTGGCTCGCCAAGTTAGAGCCTTGGTGCCTTGTGAGGTCTGGGAGCCTCATTGGCTAGTAAAAAATATATTATTTTATTTTAATTTACTTTCAAGAATATTCTCAAGGTGCAATGACCCACAAAGTTACAGAAACAGACCTGAATATTAATGTTTATATATAGAAATGAAAAATGGCGGCATGGCTGACCTGTGGTGTAGTTGAGGTTTTGGGTTCAACACCTGGGAATTTTTTTCTTTTTTTTCTTTATAGGAATGGGGTTTTTGCATGGAAGAGAAGAAAATATGTAAATGTAGTTATTGGCTAGGTTTGTAATATATTTTGGCTTCTCTTGGTGATATTAGCAGTCATTTTGAGGTATTTGTGGTTAGCCAAGCAAGCTAATGTTAACATAGCAACTCCTACGTGCTACAGACAGCTTTCAACTCGGTTCGGCTGAACAGCAGAACGTTCACATGTAAGTATTCCCCTTCTGAAACATTCAGTGACAAATCTGAGGAAGCAGTTCTTTTCATTTTTCCTTCGACCTTAGCTTAGTAAACTACTGTAGACCGGCAGTTTATCCACGGCTCTGGCTGCCAGGTTATTTTGCCATCTCATTCAGGATCAAATACCTAAAGCCAATCAGAAGCGAGGGGTGTGAATATCATTAATAATATGAGAATCCTGCTGTTTCAAGCACAGGTCTGAAACAGCAGGATTCTGCATCTTATAATAGAAGCATCATAGCTTTTTTCTTTATAAAAATTACACACATAGCATTTATTTACACTAGAGAAAACTGCAAAACTATAATAAAAAAAAGAGTTAACCACACCTTTAAGAAAACAGTGAATTTTAAAGTGAATCCCTTTTAAACCACAGAACACCATCTGTATATCACCTGTACCTGTTTTAGAGATATTGGTGAATAAACCCAATGTCTTCTCTAAGTTAGTCATTTTGAGCTCCATGTGTGGAATTTTGATTTTCTGCTTTATTTAATTTTATTATGAAACTTTAAACCCACCAGAGAGGAAGAATCCACACATAAAAAAGGAGACATAAAGAGACGCCCGCCTGCTGTCAGTCTGAGCGCACGAGGTCAGGCTAAGCGCTCGCTCTCACTGCGGATTAGCTCAGGAACACATTGGTCAATTTGCATGATTGACAGCTCTTTTGAATTGTTAGAACCATGCAGGTGTACACTCATCTGGAACAATCCTGACATCTTACAAAACAACAATATGATCAACTTTCTAGACTGGAGAAATCGAGGAATCGTATACCTGGAACATATCTTTGAGGGAACTGATTTCATCCCATTTAACAGGATAGTCTCAAAATAAGAGATTGATAAGAATAGTTTTTTAGAATATCAGCAAATTAAGTCTATAATAAAACATCAATTTAAGCTTAATAAAGTAGTATTACAAACACCATCGAGTTTATCAGAATTCCGTAATCTTAAGTCTCCCAAACTACTGTCTAAAACATATAAGTTAATGTCCAAAATAGATGATATGTCTTCCCATAGCTAAGTGGGAGGCAGACTTATCAGGCAGTTTTGACTCCAAGACATTGTAATTGTTGTACATTGTTATGTTGTTTATTGCTGTGGTATCTTCGCCCTCTGTTGTGTTTGTTTGTTTGTTTATTCTCTCTCTCTTTTTACAGGTCACGAAGCAGATTCTTTGAACTCTTTTTTCTCTGTTCCCCTCCCCCTCTTATCTTTCTGTGTCCTTCCCTTCCCTTCATTTCCATCTCCGTGTCCGTTGGGATTCAAATGAAACCAAAAACAGTTCTAATAAAGATGTTGTCTTAGAATATATATCAGGTGGAACATCATAGCAGCAGCTGTAGCACCCCACTGTCATGTTCTGCCCCCTGGTGTCCAGTTTGTGCCTGTGTTCCTCCTCCTGTGTCCTGCACTAATCCCCTTCAGGTGTGTCTCGTCTACTTAATTAGCTCCCTCCCTACGTATGCTGTTTACTTCAGTCACTTCCTGTCAGTTGCTTGTGTTGTATCTCCAGCCTCATGTGTTCTGAGTCTCCTGCAATAAAACTTTCTTGGCTTTACCTCACCTGTTCCTGCCTCTGTCCTCCTGCATTTGGGTCCTGCACTACCCCAATCATGACACCCAGCTGCGATAGTAAATCTGTAAGGCTTGTTTTTGGCATTCAGACATCAATTCTGATTGATATACTGCCAGACAGGACATGGGAAAACAAAATAAAAGAAATGTTTAGAACTAATAGGGAGGTGTGTCACAGTCAGTGTGCTCCTGAGGAGCTAACAGTAGTTTAACGTCTCAAACCATCAGGAAAAGATGTTTGTTCACATCCCAGTGAACCAGAGGCCATAGATGACCTGATCCTGGTGAATACTGGAGGTCAGCCAATGTTTTATGATCATCACTGCTTGTTTTGGCTGGTTTATACTGGTTGGTTTGTGCTGATGAGTTTAACACAGAGAGGGATTAAAGTGTAGTCTGAATCTGAGGAGGGGCCCTGAGAGAGATGGGGACACTCTGCTCAAGAGAAAACAAAAGTGATTTTTTTTTCTTGTTTTTCTAGTGAAATAAAGTTTTTGTTTTGTTGCCCTGAATCCTGCTGCTGTCTGTGATGGATGCATAGCGACAGCTGCCAGTGAGAGAGGACCTGGATCTGGTTTTACTGAAGATCTGAGAACATTGGATCTTAAATGTCTGTAAATCCAAACAGGATCATTCTCTGAGCATCGTGCCTTCTTCTGTGTGAAAAGTTCACCTCCCTTCCTGTTTCTCAGAGCATATTAAAGCAACATAATCCCATCATTGAGCGGCACATGGTTTCCACCAGTTCAGACATTAAAGAACTAGTCTGAGCTGCTCTATTCCTGGATGTGCAGATCTTAGTAAATAGACTTGTTTTGCAGTTTGGATAATAAAGCCTCTGATGCGCGCACACTCTATTTCTCAACATATTCAGCCTGATAATGCAGATCCAAATTGTGTTGCTTAGCAGCGAACCTGTTCTCCATAACCTCCTCAGCACTAGTGAGTGAACAGAAAGCAGAAATAAATACGGGTTTTAAAATTCACATATCTGTCTTTTTGGTTTGAGCTGATATGAGAGGGACTCACGTTTCAATAAATGTTGTTAAGCAGTGTAGAGATTCTTCAAACTGCTAGAGTCACAGCACTCACCTTCAAAATAAAAGCTCCGTGAGAGTTGGTCTCCAAATAAAGGTTCATGTGGAGTTTATGTCTATAACTTCTGATTTTCCACCAGCCTGACGCTGGCCGACTGGACACAGTTAATTTCTGAGGTTTTAAAATGCTCATATCTAATGTGAGCCGATCGGGTTAAATCTCTACTTCATTGCAACCCCCCGTTCTGATCATACAGAATGGTGACAGAGGAAGGCAGCCATACCCCGACCAATGAGAAGGGTCTGGCTGCGGCCGCTGTGGAGCTCCACAGTAACCGGATCCACGTCACCTCCACACTAACCAAAAACAAGTGACCTCCACAGTAGCCAGAAGAGAGGCACCTGGGTCAACAACCCTCCCCCTAACCCTAACCCTAACCAATTCCGGTACGGTATACGGAGGTTGTGTAAAAGTTTATTTAATTGAAGTTTCGTGTTTCCGGTTAGTGTGGAGGTCACGTGTTTCCGGTTACTGTGGAGCTCCACAGCGGCCGCAGCCAGATACTATTGCGACCAACAGATAGAACCTTATCCATCTAAAGGAAGGACTCACCGTTACGTCTGTTTGATCTGAACCAGGATAAGGTTGACTCCAGGGGCTAAACAGGACTTATTCTGAGCTACAATCTTTTCCTTATAGTTTTATTTTCATTATGTAAAATATAGATTCTTATAACACTATCACACACTATCTTTTCTACACAGACTAAACACATTCTGGTCTGGTCTCTGGTCATGTTCCTGCTGAATTCATAGGAATACTAATTACACTTTCCAACAACATCCCTGCCTCAGTGGCGCTCCACCGCGGTGAATGGGCTCCTCCATGGTTATTGGCTGTGAACTGGAGCGCAATGTTTTGATAATGTGATACGCCTGACGTACCTTCCTCTACATTACAATCTCTGTTGCTAATGGTTTCACCCAGCAGTTTTAAAGCCTCTTATCAACAAGAAAATAGGTCATAAAAAGCTGTAAAGAGACAGTAAACGTTGATCTGATTGGTGAAGAGACTAAATTAGCTGTTTGGATTGTAAAATCCTGCTCTTTGGTTAATCACGCATCGTGCTGTTACAGCTCTACTGAGGTGCTGTGGACGTTTTAACGGTGTGACGATAGTTCAGTGGTTCATTTCCTGTCAGGAGCTGGAGACAGTCATCATAGGAAGCCAAAGGAAAACACATTTCCAGGCATAGCAAATAAAGAATAGCATGTGTGACGTGTTCAATTGACCTAGACTGAAACAAGGTTCTTTATGTGCAGCACATGGATGAATGAGCTGAAGAGGGGAGGCTGTCAGCTTCCGTTTCATCTGCCATATTTACCGCTAATCCACCGAGGCCACTCTGAGAGGTTATTAGGAGCTCAGTGCAGTCATGTTCTTTCTCTGCTGCAGTCAAAGTTGCAATTACTAATCCAATTTAGCAGCAGAGGAGTCATGCGCTGTCTCTTGAGTTAATCTGGTTACTGCAGCTGTTAGGTCTCTAGATGCCTATGAGGGCTACGTTTAACACAGCTAACAGTGCATTTCCCTCTGGTCCAGAACATGTAGATCATCCTGATGGAGAGTTCATTCAGGAGCCGCTGCCTCTCCGTGTCTGCTCACGTTGTGCTGCTGATTCAGCTGCTGGTGATGATTCATAACAGTTAAAAAGATATCGCTGCTGTCAGGCTAAAACCTCATATCTTCACTTTTCATCATGTTTTTACATTGTGATTGGGATGACACAGGGCTGGTTGTTTGTTAATTTAACATTTTATATTTAGAGCAGAGGTTGGGCCAGACCTTTTCATTGTCCATCATTTTGACTGGTAACATTCTGGTTATAATCTATTTTTACTCATCACTTCCTTCATTTTTTAATTATGACATATTCAATAGCATCAATTGTCTTTTATCATATTCAGTCAGAACATCAGGCTGAGCAGAGAATCCTCATCATGTCGACACATCAACCAGATGAATCATCTGACTTTTTAATCCATGGTGACAAAAACCACTGACTGTGGCCCCAGGAGCTACATAGAAACTATGAAACGACTGAACTTAAAATCTGAACAGCTCACCTGCTGTGACCTGAACCTGGACTTGAGTCTCCACCTGCTCATGTGTACTCAAACTTTTTTTTTTTATTACAATTCCAAAATTTACAGTCAGAATTAAAGCAAATACTTAAGTAAAATAAAACATAAATTAAAAACAAACAAAACAAAGCAGCATGACAAGTATGCAACACAGAATGTCTGGGGTTCTTAGCAACCAGCCGTTCGAAAAATTAAATTAAATATAAAACAATAAAATAAAACCACTGACACCAACACATGGAGCATATATTCACTGTTTTGATTGCTTTAACGTTTTGAGAATGTCGCATAGATAACAGGTGTTGTTTGGTTTCATTAATGACGTGCTGAAAGCATGGTTTAGACTTTGAGAATTTTGACTTGTGAATATGAAGTTTTGCTAGCTGTAAAAGTAGATTAATTACATAAAATTGGTCTGCTTCCCTGTGGAATTTTGTGGAAGCCAAATAATAACTTTTCAATGGAAATTACAAAACCTTGGAGAAAATAAGTTCTTACAAAGTGAGTTATTTCCTGCCAAAAACTAACAGAGACCAGGCATGACCAGAAGAGGTGCAGAACATCACGTGTACTCAAACATCTGAAATGTGATAGCTGAAGATGACATCATCCTTTATAGATTGAAAAAGCATCAGCCCCTCTGTATCATCTCTAATATCAACACCGTGATTGTTTTGGGGCTTTTAGTGAGTGACTTCAGCTTCTAGTGCATTAACAGCATGGCAGTCCCTCTAAACCAGATCCGTCAATGCTCTAGTCTTCATAGACTGAAGCTTTTATAAAGAACTTGTTTTCACAGTTTAATCATAAGAAGGTATAAAATAGAGTTCATCTGTGGGAGGATCTGCTACAGGTAACTCACATCTATTGAAGTTTTTTTTTAATCAGGTGTCAGAGCAGGTGTAATCTGTCTCGTCTCGTCTTCTTCCGCTTATCCGGGTCCGGGTCGCGGGGGCAGCATCCCAATTAGGGAGTTCCAGACAGTCTTCTCCCCAGCCACTTCTACCAGCTCCTCCGGCAGGATCCCAAGGCGCTCCAGGGCCAAACCAGAGATATATTTTCTCCAGCGTGTCCTGGGTCGACCCGGGGGCCTCCTGCCGGCAGGACATGCCTGAAACACCTCCCTGGGGAGGCGTCCAGGGGGCATCCTAACAAGATGCCCGAACCATCTCAACTGGCTCCTTTCGACATGGAGGAGCAGCGGTTCTACTCCGAGTCTCTCCCGAATGTCCGAGCTCCTCACCCTATCCCTAAGGCTGAGCCCGGCCACCCTGCGGAGAAAACTCATTTCGGCCGCTTGTATCCGCGATCTCGTTCTTTCGGTCATTACCCAGAGCTCATGACCATAGGTGAGGATTGGGAGGTAGATCGACCGGTAAATCGAGAGCCTTGCTTTCCGGCTCAGCTCCTTCTTCACCACAACAGACCGGTTCAGCGTCCGCATCACTGCAGACGCTGCCCCAATCCGCCTGTCGATCTCCCGCTCCCTCCTTCCCTCACTCGTGAACAAGACCCCGAGATACTTGAACTCCTCCACTTGAGGCAGGATCTCTCTCCCGACCTGGAGTTGGCAAGCCACCCTTTTCCGACCGAGAACCATGGCCTCAGACTTGGAGGTGCTGATCCTCATCCCAGCCGCTTCACACTCGGCTGCGAACCTCCCCAGCAAGAGCTGTAGGTCAGAGCCTGATGAAGCTAGGAGGACCACATCATCTGCAAAAAGCAGAGACGCGATTCTCCTGTCACCAAACTCAACACCCTCCACACCACGGCTGCGCCTAGAAATCCTGTCCATAAAGGTTATGAACAGGACCGGTGACAAAGGGCAGCCCTGGTGGAGTCCAACCCTCACTGGAAACAGGTCCAACTTACTGCCGGCTATGCGGACAAGACTCACACTCCTCTGGTACAGGGACTGAATGGCCCTTAACAAAAGACCATCCACCCCGTACTCCTGGAGCGCCCCCCACAGGGTGTCCCTGGGGACACGGTCATAAGCCTTCTCCAAATCCACAAAACACATGTGGATTGGTTGGGCAAACTCCCATGACCCCTCCATCACCCTAGCGAGGGTAAAGAGCTGGTCCACAGTTCCACGACCAGGACGAAAACCACATTGCTCCTCTTCTATCTGAGGTTCAACTATCGACCGGACCCTCCTCTCCAGTACCCTGGAGTAGACCTTCCCAGGGAGGCTGAGGAGTGTGATCCCCCTATAGTTGGAACACACCCTCTGGTCCCCCTTCTTAAAAATGGGAACCACCACCCCGGTTTGCCACTCAACAGGGACTGCCCCCGATGACCACGCAATGTTGCAGAGACGTGTCAACCACGACAGTCCTACAACATCCATAGCTTTCAGATACCCAGGTCGGATCTCATCCACCCCCGGGGCTCCGCCACTGCATAGTTTTTTGACTACCTCAGCGACTTCTGCCCCAGAGATTGGACAGTCCATCCCCAGGTCTCCCAGCTCTGGTTCCTCATAGGAATGCGTGTCGGTGGGATTGAGGAGCTCCTCAAAGTATTCCTTCCACCACCCGACTATAGCCCCAGTTGATGTCAGCAGCTCCCCATCCCCACTGTAAACAGTGTGAGCGAGTTGCTGCCTTCCTCCCCTGAGGCGTCGGATGGTTTGCCAGAACCTTTTTGGAGCCGACCGATAGTCTTTCTCCATGGTCTCGCCGAACTCCTTCCACGCTCGAGATTTTGCCTCGGAAACTGCCACTGCTGCACCCCTCTTGGCCCTCCGATACCCATCAGCTGCCTCTGGAGACCCACAGACTAGCCATGCCTTGTAGGCCTCCTTCTTCAGCCTGACGGCTCCCCTAACCTCTGGTGTCCACCAGCGGGTACGGGGGTTACCGCCACGATTGGCACCGGCTACCTTGCGACCACAGCTAGCAACAGCCGCCTCAACAATCGCAGAGCGGAACAAGGCCCATTAGGACTCAATGTCCCCCACTGCTCTCGGGACGCGGTCGAAGCTCTGCCGGAGGTGGGAGTTGAAGACCATCTTGACAGGCTCTTCTGCCAGGCGTTCCCAGTAGACCCTCACTATACGTTTGGGTCTACCAGGTCTGCGTAGCATCTTCCCCTGCCATCTGATCCAACTCACCACCAGGTGGTGATCAGTTGACAGCTCCGCTCCTCTCTTTACTCAAGTGTCCAAAACATACGGTCTCAGGTCAGATGATACAACTATAAAGTCAATCATCGACCTGTAACCTAGGCTGCCCTGGTACCAGGTGTACCGGTGGGCATCCTTATGTTCGAACATGGTGTTCGTTATGGCCAAACTGCGACTTGCACAGAAGTCCAAAAACAGAACACCACTCGAGTTCAGATTGGGCGGGCCGTTCCTCCCAATCACGCCCCTCCAGGTCACGCTGTCATTGCCCACGTGAGCGTTGAAGTCCCCCAGCAGGACTATGGAGTCCCCAGTAGGAGCGCTATCCAGCACTCGTCCCAGGGACTCCAAAAAGGGTGGGTACTCTGAGCTGCTATTTGGTGCATAAACACAAACAACAGTCAGGACCCGTTCCCCAACCCGAAGGCGCAGGGAAGCTGCCCTTTCGTCCCCCGGAGAAAACCCCAACATACAGGCAGAGAGTCTTGGGGCTATCAGAAAGCCCACCCCAGCCCTCCGCCTCTCACCCGGAGCAACTCCAGCATACAAGAGAGTCCAACCCCTCTCAAGGACTCTGGTTCCAGAGCCAACGCTATGTGTCGAGGTGAGCCCGACTATATCTAGCCGGTAT
>SSNR01000288.1:650257-666886 GCA_006937965.1 Callopanchax toddi
TGTGGGGTTTTGTTGTTCTTTTTGTGTTTTTTGTTCTTTTTGTGCTTTTTGTGGGGTTTTGTTGTTCTTTTTTGTTTTGTTTGTTCTTTTTGTTTTTTGTTCTTTTTTTAGTTCTTTTTGTTTTTTTGTTCTTTTTTGGTTTTTTGTTCATTTTTGTGTTTTTTGTGGTTTTTTTAATTCTTTTTGGTTTTTTTGTTTTGCTTTGTTTTTTGTTCTTTTGTGTTTTTGTTCTTTTTGTTCTTTCTGTTTTTTGTTCTTTTGTGGTTTTTTTGTTTTGTTCTTTTTTGTTCTTTTGTGTGTTTTTTTGTTCTTTTTGTGTTTTTGTTTGTTTTTGTTCTTTTTGTGATTTTTGTGTTTTTTTGTTCTTTTTGTGTTTTTTGTCCTTTTTTGTGTTTTTTGTTCTTTTTTGTTTTTTTGTCCTTTTTTGTGTTTTTTGTTTTTGTTCTTTTGTGTTTTTTGTTCTTTTTTTGTTTTTGTTTTTCTTCTTTTTGTGTTTTTTGTTCTTTTTTGTGTTTGTTCTTTTTTGTTTTTTGTGTTTTTTATTCTTTTTTGTGTTCTTTTTGTGTTTTTTGTTCTTTTTTGTTTTTCTGTCCTTTTTTGTGTTTTTTGTTTTTGTGTTTTTTGTTCTTTTTTGTGTTTTTTGTTTTTGTTCTTTTTGTGTTTTTTGTGTGTGTGTTTGTTCTTTTTTGTGTTTTTTGTTCTTTTTTGTTTTTTTTTTCTTTTTGTGTTTTTTTTGTGTGTGTGTGTTTTGTGTTTTTTTTCTTCTTTTTGTGTTTTTTGTTTTTGTTCTTTTTTGTGTTTTTTGTTTCTCTTTCTTTCTGTGTCATTCATCAGTAGCTACTTTGAATGAGCACAAACGGAAGAGAGCGCTCACTCTGACCATTTTTCACTGAAATATATTTGAAATTTGTTATTTCTGCATGCAATTGCGTTTGGGGGGCAGTCATGGAATTTGGGGGGGGGGGGCAATGCCCCCCCATGCCCATGCCTACATCCGGCCTTGCTTCACTTCCATACAGACCTGTATCAGTGACTCCATCCTGTATTAAAACAAAAAAAGAACAAGATGTCTTTTCTTGTATTGATATGGAGATTGCTTCCTATCTCTGAGTATTTGAGTACATCATATGTAAGATGCACTGGCTCCTGGGAATGAAACGGCTGACTGTAGTGGTTTCAGCTGGATTGTTTCAATCATGGTAAATGGATTTTCTAAATGCCAAAGTAGCTGCTTTATAGATTTGCCTTCCCGGAGAGAAGAGCAAACTCATTTAGCTGGAATATTGCTGACTGCTTCTACACAGCCATGCATTCACAAAGCAAACCAAGAGGAAAGGTTGATTTCACTGGGTCACGTCCCCAACCTCCAACTCACCCATTCACAGCCACCTTGATGGAGAGTTCTCCTTCACAGCAGAGCTCTGACGTTCCTCGTGTTTCCTTTCCTTTAGTCTTCAGCTCTCATGTCTTTATTTCTGCTGTCAGATGAGTTAGTTAAATATGAATTAGCCTCACAAACTGATATATAATTATAGTCTAAAGTAGAGCTCTTTTAGGTACCAAGGTGTGAAAAGAGGAGAAAACCTTTGTTATTTCAGATTTCTAATTTATCAATTAGTCTTTCATCCCCCTGCAATGACCCACGAGCATCTGAGAGGAGTCAGGAAGAGCTGAGTCAGCAGATTGTGGAGGTCAAAACTGAGCAGAAGGTTGCCTTCAGTCACAATAGTTGTTACTGAGTCATGGACGGGCGCCAGAGTCATGAAGTAATGTTGGAGCTTTCAAACAGTTCCCACAGTCTTCATCAGCAGATGGCAGCTGCTCTGTTGACATGGAGATGTAATAATGAGGCGTGATGACAGCTGAAGAATCTGATCCTCTTCAGGAGGAACTGAGCCAGAGACGTTTTAAAGAGTTGACCTGTGTCAGTAAATGCAGCAACACTTTCTATTCATTTATTTTCTAATATATCATTTGAATACAGAAATAAAAACACAATAACAGAAGACATTTACTGTTAGTATTAATAACAGTGGATCAGGAGGATTTGTTAAGCCAGACAACAATAACACACCCACACCCCACATCTACAATAAAAACACCAGGTAGAAATACTTAAAGCTATTTATTAATAACTTTATTAACAACATCTGTTCAGCACAAGTCAGGGTATAAACTAAAAGAGACACAGTGATTTCTCTGTGAGGGGAAAGAGCACTGCCCTTCATTTAAAGTTAAATTTATTATGTTTTATTGAATAATTCATTCACTTGGATAAATCTAATTCGGTTACTTGTTTAGTTTTTACAGTGTAGAAAGTCTTTGACTTTCATTCAGCTGTCAGAGTGAACCAACGACCTGGGAAGTTTGAACCTGTAATGTTCTGGATGCCGTCGGCCCTTCATTACCTCACACAGCTGTTTGATTCATCTGAACTCACGATGGTAGATCTGAATCATTAAGTAAAGCTGCTGTGTGACTTTTTCTCCACCTTCCCTGTTTTATTTTTACTGAGGGACACTAAAATCAGACTTTTAGCATTATGACATCATAGCATTTTTTATTTGAATGTTTCCTTGATGCAACTGTCAAACAGAAATATTTTTAAAGGTTTGAGACATTTTTTGGCATTTTTCTTAAACCATTCTAGAGTTCTAAAGATTGTCTCAGCCACTATTAAGTTATCAGTGTAGGTCCAAAATAACCCGGTACTGGACTTCGTACTGGACCTGAACCAGGACCCGGTCTGAACTCTAACAAACAACCCAAAAAGACTCACCGACTGTCGACTTGATTAAATCAGGACACATGGAATCAACCGGCTGGATTGTCCGAAAGCTGTCAAGAAGGATTATTTGAAAAAAATATCCATTTAGCTTCCTTCACACTGTCAGAAACGAAAGTACAGAATTGTACCTTTGTCTTGTCACTGGGGTGGTACCCTCAAAGATACCATTTTGTACCTTTAACTGGGGGGTTGTACCTTAGGGGTACACATTTGACCCCTATAAGGTACAGGTTTGACTTGTAAAAGGTACAAACTACAAGGGTACAAATTTGTACCCCAGTTAAGGTACAAAATGGTACCTTTGAGGATACCAGTGACAATACAAAAGTTACAATTCTGTACTTTCATTTCTGTGTGTGCATGATAAGAACTCCCTCCTCCACGCGGTCTACCTGAAGCTCCAGGTCAAGTCCTAATCTGAGCCGATTCTCCGGTCTTCTGCGCATTCTGCGGTCGTGACCCAAGACTCTCCTATACCTTGTATTGAAGGGCCTCCAGTGCACATGCTCCAGTTATAGCGTAGGTCTATGGTAGGTCTAGGGTATAGATTCGTGTGTTTGAGACATGCGCAGAAGAAACAGGAAGTAAACCACACGACTTTTCAGTCTGGTAAAAAAAAAAGTGAGAGAACAGTTTAAAACAACACCTAAATGCAGATTATACACAGCACTTATAGCATGTATAATGGACAGATCATTTAGTTTAATTTGTATGGTTCTTTTGAAACAATTTTGTGATTCCAGTCTTCTTCTTCTCCTTCCTCCTCCTGTGAGACTGGTGGGGCGGCGCCCTAGCGCCTCCTATTGACGGGCCGCCACTGAGAGTAACACTTTCTGTTTCAGTGGCTTTGTTCAGGTGTGGTTATTTCTGTAAATGGTTCAACTGACCTGTCAGTCGAGGAAATGAACCAGCAACCTTTAGGTTCAAGGTTCCTGCCTGAGCTCTACACTGTAGATGTCTAAACACCATAAAGAAAACGTGTTGGAGGCAGGAGGTGGGTTAAGAGTTTCACATCTTCACTTAATAAAACCATAGTCCAGTTCTGGTCTGTGCTGTTACTACTGTTTATGGTAGTTCAGGTTTTAGTCATGCCATCAAATATTATCAATAAAACAACGGGACCCAGTGGTTCCTGTCTTTTTACAGGAAATCTGACTAACAGAGAAACTGTAAATGAGCCCGAACGCTAAACAACCTGTCCCCTAATCCACGCTGTCATTGGTTAGGTTGTGGCTAATTCTCATATTAGTGCAAATGTTGTGTAGAGGAAAACAGAGCAGCACCTGAACACATTACGGCTGATTAAAAGCCCATGTCCAGGCGGGGGTCAGGTGATGTCATGGTGACGGTGGAGGTGTGATGTTTGGGACAATAGCGGTGCTCTGCTGTTAAAGCAGTCATCAGGATGCGAACGGTGCTGAGAAAAGCTCAGAGTAAAAGGAATGTTGTGTTGATGCACATCAGAACACAGCATTCCTGTAAAGGCCATCGCATTTCATGATGTTGACCTTTGCTATTTTCTGTTTCTAAAAGCAACACTGATTTTCCATTTCTACATCTGTACTGTGCAGGAATAATAAATCTAAGAATTCTGCCTCTTAGACTGAGTGGTCTTACATTGCTCTTCTATATCGAGTCCTTTCAGAGAAAAAATCTGCAGAAACTATGGTTGAATGCTTTATGGACATAAATGGTGAGACGTTTCAATTCCAACCAAATGGACTCGGCGTATCAAAACAAGCATTTCCATCTGTCTGCAGTGGGACCGAGACCTGATTCATTGGTGTTTTTTCCTCTCTGCTGATTGGGAACAAACCATCATGTATCCATCAGTGTGAAACAAGGCCCCTCTGGATGAATCTCCTAATAGAGAACCCTCTAAAGTTCTAAAGACGCTCCTCCTGACTGCAGTGAGGTCAGCCCTGCTGCTCTAGATTAATCACTCCAGATATGGGCGACTGATTTGACATCCTCTTGGTCACTTTGCAGGAGTAAGCAAAGCTTAATGTGAGAGCTGTCAGGAGTCACATTCAGCCAGGAGTCATGAAGCCAGCTCTGTCATCTGATCTCATCTAATCAGGAACAAGGACTGCTTAAAGAAAACAGGTTTCATTTGACTGAAGCTAAAGGATTCTCACGCTTTGTGAGACAAGAAAAACTCCATCCATTTACTGTTAACATTGACTGCTGACTGTGTGAAGAGATTTCTCTCCAAACACATTTTCATTTATAATATTCAGCAGGTCAAATAAGAATTGAACAATCCACCACTTTCATAAGTAAATCTATTTCTAAAGGTAAATATCATATAATTCCTGTCTATAGAGTCAATACACTAGTTAGGATGCAAAAAATGAAACAACAGAGAAATTGAAGACACAAAGAGAAGAAGGTGCAAAAGGGCATGGAAAGTCATGACACCAGTTTGAATCTATCAGTAATCGGCAAGAAATCCTGCCAAGTGATCATCTAATCCAGGGATGCACAGTATGGCCTAGGGGCCATTTGTGGAACTTTGGCCCAAGCAGAGACAAACAGTACTTACAAAATGTTCAGATTAACCTGAAAATCTACTTTAAACTATTTAAACCAAGTTTAGTAGCTTCAGTATTTGATGGCAGAGCATAAAACCATCCTGAATCAGTTAAAGTAGCACAGACACAACCAGCCTTACTTGTCAATCAAAGATCTTGACGCTGTATCTTAATATTCTCAGTCAGATTGATCAGGTTTTACTCTGACTGAGGTCATGTTGGTTCTCTCTGTTAGGTGACAAGCTGCTCATGTTAGTGTGGCATATCAACACACTGCTGTAAAAAGTATGTGCACACTTACAGATTTCTTCAGATTTTTGCTGACTCATCACTCTGTTTTTCTGTTTAAAATGTAGTTTTTATTCTTTACAGCTGTGGTTTACCCTTTTTTGTGCCTTATGAGTCATTTTTAAAAAGAAAAAAGCTATGATGCTTCTATTCTATGATGCAGAAATTCGCTAAATCAGAGGTCCGCTTAAAAGAGCAGGTTTCCTCATTATTATTAACGATATGCACAACCCTCGCTTCTGATTGGCCTTAGGTATTTGATCCTGAATCCGGCAAAATAACCAGGCATGCCAGACTATATATTAGGGTGGGTTGAAAAAAATGAAAGTTTGAAATTGAAAACCCCCTAGTGAGCAAAAGTTGCCTTTTGGGTCCTTTATAGCAACATCTTCTGAGATATCAGTGAACGCAGCCTCCTTGCCACCATCCTTCTTCTTGAATCTAGTAAATTCATAGTACCTCGTCATCACGTCAGCATACGTTGGCACCAGTGTTTCAGACAGTACTGAGGGCGACCCAAAGATGGGACACCTCACAGATTGCCTGGTGCTGTTAGTCTTTTTTGAGCAAGCCAATTATATGTAAATTGATCACACAGACAGGTTTCAATTGTGAGTTTACCAATTATGGTGACATCTGCGCACTGGAGGTTTTCATTTTCAAACTTGCTTTTTATGCAGTGGCATGTGTAATTTATCCAAAAAATTCTTTTTTTTTTTGTTGAAAATTTGGGGGGCCTTGGGGAGGCAGAAGATATTATGGAATTTCAAAAATCTTTTGCATGCTTACTACAGGACCCAAAAGGCAACTTTTGTTCACTAGGGGGTTTTAAATTTCAAACTTTCATTTTTTTCAACCCACCCTACTATATGTGTGGATAAACTGATGGTCTATTTTACAAGGCTAAGGGAGAAATTAGAAGAATCACTTCCTCAGCGTTTGTCAATGAATGTTTCAGAATGGTAATACCTACATGTGAACTTACATTTTCTCCTAAAAGAGTCATAACTTGCAGACCTATTGGAGATGAGCCCTTAAGGAACAGGGTGTTCTGGTTCTAGATGGCTAGATCCTGGATTTGGCTTTCAATAGGAAAAGAACCTCTGAGTTATATTTGATCAGGACACATCCTTAAACGTAAAGCTGATTATTTCTACTTCACTCTGTTATCCAGACTCCAGGGAGATAGAGAGCCTTTGTCACTGATGTATCTATATCTGGGTTTATTTAATTACCCGTAGTTTGTTCGGTGCATCTACAGATTTCTGCATCTGTTTGGCATCATATCGATCCTTCAAATTACAAAGGAGAGACGTTATTGTATGTGTTGCCCACAGCTGCTTGATGATGTGAGAGGAGGTTCATTATCTGCCTGCAGCCGTCTGAGGGCAGCAGGACACAGATGTTGATAAATCTGCACCGTGTGAATTGAGAAGCTAGACGCCGGAGCACAGTGCCATTACACACAGCCGCCCACTGTGTTTACCTTCATTTAATCATGTGCAAATGACACCAGCCTGTAACAAAGTATCCCCAATCAATATGGTACACATCAAGCCTCTCTGTTATTTCTGAGTGCTGCTGTTTGTGAGGAAAATTGTGCATCATGGTGTCCCATCAGTCCTCTGTGTCACTGCCTCCTTCCAGAAACGAGGGCTCTGTCTCGTTGTACTGGTTGATGAGACCATTTAGGGCGACAGAGCTGGTGGATTGGTGTAATCAAATAAACAGCTTCAAATTAATTTCATGCTCTTTGTCAGCTGAGACTAGACTTTTGCTCATTGGAGCATCTTTAGAGTCTTTGAGATCTGGGGTATCTTAGAGAAATGTGCAGGATTTCTTTAATGCTCACATGTCGCAGGTCAGACGGCTGAAGCTGACTTCAAGTCGTGCTTCTGTTTACACTGATGGTTTTGGTTTTGCACATCAGGTCCTTCTGCCTGCTCAACCATCATCAGAGATACAGTATATAACAGCAGGAACAACTTGATGTGGACAGTAGAGACAGCTCAGTGTTTTAAGCTCTGTACTGAAAGATGCTTGTGATAATTATTTTCGTTTATTTTAGATTTCATGACCAGTAGAGGTGAAACTCTAATGTACTCAGGCATCATTCTGGACTAGACCTGAGCCAGCCTATATTAGACCACCACAACTGAGGAAAGTGGAGGACAAAAGGAGGATCAAAACTTTATCCAGCAGATGGACATTATCTAAAGGTCATGGTTTTAGAAAACAGGAACAAATCCATCAGCAACCTGAGAGACTTCATTCTGTAACTGACCATCGACTGTGAAAGTTTAGGAGACTTTGGAGCTCAAATCTAATTTTCAGTCTGTCAAACTGTTTCTTTAATGCATCAAAACATTTCTTTAAACATGTTCAGGGACTGAAACAGAGATAAAGGATCCTAAATCCAAAGAAAACTGTGAAAGACATTCAAGAAGTCTAAAGAATTATTCATTCTGACTGTTTGGAGAGCATCAAATTATGAAGGTGGTGAACTAGAGGATGTGTGAACATCAGCAGAAGCTGAACTTCAGGAGCAGAATTCTGCTAATGAGCTTAAATCAGAAAAAGGAACTCTTATCATGTTTGTCAGGTCTAGCTCTATTATCAGACCTGATAAATCAGATGATTTATTAGTTATTCTGAGAAGAGATAAAGAGATGAGAGGAGTAAAACACTGATTGAGCAAAATCATGTCTCAGCAGGAGACAAAGACAACGTCAGACAGACAACACCTGTAGAGGACAAACTCAGAGTTAAGACATCTGGACGTGTTAACATGTGATCAACTGAACTCACCACGTTTGAACAAACCAGCCAATAATAACAGATATAGCTTTTCTTACATAGACTTTACTTTTAAATTAAAGCAGCACTATGGAGTTTTTCCATCCAGCACCATCTAGAGGCGGAGAAATGCATTGCAGCCTAAACTGTCCCGCCTACTTCTGTTTACAGCTGAATTATTATGTTTAAACATTCAACAAAGCTCCTTCCACACACACACACACACACACACACACACACACACACACACACACACACACACACACACACACACACACACACACACACACACACACACAGAGAGAGAGACATAAGTCTGTGTCTTGTGGATGCCTCACCAACACCTCAGAGCTCTGATACATGTAGACAGCCTAACATGACAGGAGCTGCAGCACGTTAGAGACAATCTTTAACTTCATCTTTTATTTCAGCTCTAATTCTCAAGGGGAATTCCAACAAGATGAAAGTAGAAATGTGAAAGGACGAGTGAGGATGTGCTTCACTGCCATCACAGAGATCTATCTTAGACATTAACCCTGTGGTGGTGCAGGTAGAACTGTTTCCTCAGCAGGAAGGTCACAGGTTTGATTCCTGGCTGCAGTGTGGAGTTACCTGCTCTCCACATGCCTGTGTTGGTTTCATCCTACAAACCTCAACATGTCTCAGGTTTAAAATGTAAGTCGCTTCGATAAAAAGAGTCTGCTAAATGTGAAACCAGCTCTTACGAATAAAACCACGTTATACAATAATGTGAGGATTAACGCAGAGGTCAGTGTGTCAGACAGAACTAACTGACTCCTCAGTGGTTCTGGACTCAGAAATCCATTCCTGCCTCTGAGATTTATTGTTGCTGCTGGACATCTGACCTTCTACTTTGCTACAGGGTCACTTCTATTGTCGTTGTATTGTCGCTGCTATTTGCCACTGTCAGTCCTGGACCGTCCCATCAGTAAGTGCCTTACAGGAGTGAATGAATATGAACCAGACTGAATGGACTAAATGATGCTAGCTGTGTTCTGAGACGTCCTGGAGAGGCGTCTTTAGATCTTTGGCTCACATAAAAACTATTAACGCTGTTTGTTACTGAGCTCAGTGAGGAGCCACTGATTTATAGTTCACACCGTGTCGGCTGCGTTGCCACTCTTCTAAAACAGAAGGCGTTATTAAAGGAAGCCATGCAATCAGTGCTGTCAGAACCTTGAACCTGTCCTTGTGCTTTAAGGCTGGCAGCGTGCCAGAGCCTGTATGAAACCATTAAAAAACAGTCAGCTGGAGACTGGTGATGTTGAAACGTTGACCCGTGATGATGCTGGAGGAAACATCAGGTTCACCGCACTGCCAATCATAAATTACAGCAGTTGTTACTGACCAACACAGTGTCACCATGCAGCCTGCTCTGGTCGTCAGCTCATCAGAACAGGATTTATCTTCCAGGAGGCTAATCTATTCATACAATACATAAATTAAATAGATGAATAAAGAAAAGTGATCACTGTTGAGCAGTGAAAACACCATCAGCAGCATTCAGGTACCAGGAAAACATCTGGAAATTATTTAAATTCTATTACAATAAAGGGAAACTGTCTAATGGTGAAGTAGCAGCAGAGTGGAGGTGTCATACGTATGTCACCCCCTGGTCTACTGCTTGTGCTGTGCTCTAATATTTCTCCTTTTGTCTCCCACAGGTGTTGTCCCTTTGTGATCCAGCCACCTGTGTCTCGTTTGGTCATCATCTCCCTCCTTATGTAAGCATCAAGTCCTGGTCCCTGAATCTTCCAGTGACTCTCCTCCTCTCCAGCCTCCCTGTGGCCTCCTAGTCCCTAAAGAGTCCTCTAACAGCTCCTCTCAAGAAAGCATTTTGTCCTGTAAACTCATCCAGGACAAACAAAATGAGTCTGACTCATATTCAATGTCCAGACTTTTACGTGTCAATAACAAATGTGACGACATGACCCAGACTCAGCCATGTTTGAACTACGCACACAGCAAGGAGATACTAACAGAGCAGAAAAGTTATGATGCAAACTTCATGCTCATGGTGATAAACTCAGCTGTGTCAGCAAACAACTCAATCAGCCTAGAAATAGTATGACGTGTCAGAGTGATGTTAGGAGAGGGAGAGCCCAGAAAGAAAAACTAAATGCTAACCGTCACCCAAAAGCTAACCGTGGTCACCAAACCAGATGTGTACTGGTGGTTATCTGTCTGTGAGCGTTCCCACTATAGAGATTCAGGTCTCAGCATCACATCTGCAGCTTCAAAGAAACAGGAGCTGCTCATAGCATTACATTAAATTTCACAAGGTATTTATAAAAGATGAGCTTTACTGTGGAGTAGCAGACCAGGGTGGCGGTCCCATTATGAAGGAAGGGAACCAGAGGGTGTGTTCCATTAGGGGGATCACACTCCTCTCTGGAAAGGTCTACTCCAGGGTCCTGGAGAGGAGGGTCCGGTTGAATCTCAGATTGAGGAGGAGCAATGTGGAAGATCAGCACCTCCACATCTGAGACTTTCAACTGGAAAAGGGTGACTTGCCTGCTACGGATGTGGAGAGAGGTCCTACTTCAAGCAGAGGAGTTTCTCAGGGTCTGGCTCACTAGTGAGGGAAGGAGTGAGATCGACAGGTGGATCAGGGTATGGAGGCTGAACTGGTGTGTCGTGGTAAAGAGGAGCTGAGCCAGCATCCCAAACCTCACCTATGGTCATGAGCTCTGGGTGATGACTGATTTGGACTAATATGGTTTAAAGACAAATATTGGAGACTTTTTCAAGTTAACTAACTTAAAGTGATAATGCCGTTTTGCTTGTTTTGGGCTCCCTCTGGTGTCCGTTTTAAATCACTGCATTACACAAGTTAGCATATTGTTTCAGCTTCTAAATGCCTAACTCTAACTGTTGAAATGTCTCCTCAGCCTTCATAGCTTTCTACAGGAGCGGTTATTTACTCCTTCAAAGAAATCAGCTGTGTTCAAGCAGGGAGAGATGGAAAAAAATCAGGAATAATGAGCTAAAATTACTCCGGAGCTAGCATAACAGCTAGCCACTTTGGGTTAGCCTAACCCTCGTGAGACACGTGACTTCCTGGGTACCGTGACGGCAACGGAGATCTTGCAATCGTGGTATTCCGGATCTAATCACCAGATGGGGCTAAGTGACTTTTCATTAACTCTGTAAAGGGTCAGATTAGCACAGACTGGCTCAAGGAAAAGATAAAAAAATATGAAAAAGTTGCATATTATCACTTTAATGAAATACAAGATGTTTACAGCATGTACATATCTTCAGCCCTGCAGAGTGGATCAATGCTTTAGTGACACAATAATGAAGGCAGGTTCAAAAAAACCAACTTTTACTAACAAAACCTTTATGTATTTGAAGTATTTAGTTTAGTACTGACACGTCTACAGAGGTGACTTCCTCTCAGTTATTGTATATCTGAGTTAAAGAGTCTCAAGTGGAACCAGAACCAGGCTCTGAACTGATCAAATAGATTTTAATTCCAGGACATTCTGTACAATAGGCCTTTATATATAAACTCTATTAACGGCACCATTTGTCTTTGTCTCGCTCCTGACAGCTGGGAGGACTGGGGCAGCAAACGGGTTGTGACTGATCCTGTGGGACAGTCTAGAAGGAAGAGACAGAAAATAAATGGAGGAGGAATTCAGATCAGTGACGGTACCTCTGAGACAATCTAACAAAGACAGAACCAACAGCAAACTACCAATAACTGGATGTTTATTAAAGGACATTCGATATTTAGACGATCATCTCAAGTATCGTTTGACGCTTTTAGAGAACTGAGGTGTTTTAAGTCACCAGAGTCAGAGCTGATCTGTAACCAGTGCTCACATGGTGAGGTTAATAATGTGTTTATTTAAGAGTGTGCTCATTTGTTAATGAGTTTAAAGCAATCAGCTCAGTGAGAGATCTTTATGATGATTCTCATCTGTTCCTTGGAAATGGCTAATGTAATTAAGAGTGATGTTAATTAACTTTGGTGGAGGTGAAGGAGCTGGGAGCTGATGTTGTTTCAACTGGTGTGAAGTGGTGTGTCTCAGCAGTGATTAATCATGTGGTCCCTCTGTAAACAGGGAGAAGGACACCTTGGGTTTGCGCTGATACAGGTACAATAGAGGAAAAAGCTGCTATGAGCAGGTGGGAAAAAATAGCTTTGGGCTGATTCTGCCCCAAGGGGTTTTTTCCAAACTGAGGACCTGATTGGGTTCCGGCTTCCTCACAGAAATGTCAGGCAGAGGGCATCTGAAGAATTAATTTAAACATAAGTGTAGGGTGTATCCTCAGGGACCAGGGTGATGTAATTACATGTTTTCTCATTATTCATAAGCAGACACCAGGTTTTCTTCTCAATAAGCTTTTAGACTAGCAAACTGTGAAATGTTTCACTTTCTCTAAGTTACAAAGGGAAGATAAATCCCTCCTGAGTGAGAACAAAAGCAGATAATTGCTCTGTGGTTTCTGTGACTCTATGCTAAAGTTCATCTCCAGCCAACTGTATTTAGTTTGATTGTCTGGTGAAAGAAAGTAGACGTCACTCTCAGCCACCATAAAGGATGCTAAAACTATCAGATATGCTTACTCATCAATATTGTGCTTTTAGAAATAATTCAACATTTAGGTACAAATGTGAGGTTTGGTTTACTGTTTAGGTTGAACAAAGTTTAAAATCTGTCTGATCCATGAAGTCTTGATGGTGTCTGCAGAACGCCACACACAGAACCAGGAGGCAGAAGCTGTGTTCAGCGTGAGAGCACGGAGCAGCAGGTGTAACACGACTGGGAGGGGGATGAATCAAAGCAGCACGGTCAGCCTGGTGGGACTGGAGCTCATCAGGATCAATAATCTGTTCAGCTGTGAAACTGAACTCAGCAGCATCACAAAGTCCTCTTTCTGTCGTGGAAAAACACAGCAGCCTTCGACTGGAGAGCAGAGGAACTGACTTCTTATAGATTCCAGAGACAGAATAGGATCCTAAGAGTTGTGTCTAACTGTCTGGACCTTCTGAAGCATTTTAAACCAAACAAGACCCTCAGACTGGTTCACTATTGGAAGAAAACACAAACTGAGCAGTGAGGTTCTCAGTCTGATAGAGTGAGGAGTGTCTCAACCTTCACAGAGGAGAACAAAAACATCCATGAATCAATGCACTGAGCGGCTGCCATGTGATTCAACAGGTATACCTAATAAAGTGTCCAGAGTTCACATTTAGACACAGGACTGTTTACAGCTGATTTAGATCTTCATCTAGACAAATTTTTAAAAGCTGAATTGATTTTCTATTTAATAAAAATATCATTTTCCTTTGCAGCCTGAACATTTTGATTCTGTTTCTCTTCTTTGTGTTCGACTAGCGGACTCATTTTATTCTTCATATTTACAGACTATTTTTATTTTATTTGGAGGGATAAAGAATCATTTAATTTTTGTAATATCTGCAGGCTCACACTCACTTTTTACCATGTAGAAATGTCTAGAATCAACCATTTAGACCAGAGAGCTGAAGGTCCTGCTGCACAGACACACAGAGGTGAGCTACACCCGTTCATTCTATTACACACTGAGAGGTTTATGGTTAAAACATTAAAAATAAAGCTACAATCATCAACTAATATGCAAGTTCTAATCTTTGAAAGCAGAGAGGAAGCAGCAGGAACATGGACATCCATCTCACTTTCTCATTATCGTGGAATCACTAGTGAATTTGGTGAATTTATGACTGTATTTCATTAAAGTGTTGCAGTCTAATCCTGCTAACATCTGCCTTTTAATTACACTTACCTCTCCTAATGTCACACTGTACCATCTGTCTCTACACTCCTCTCTGCTCCTCTTCCCTCCTGATTTTTATTTTTCACTAGTTGATCTTATAATTTTACACTAGATCATAAAACAAATGTATTTTACATGTTCAGACTTAACCTGAACTCTAAACAGCCTCAGCTTTGCTCCCAGTATTCATGATTTAATTGTGCTTTGTAGATTTATTTTTCATAAATGATGTAACTCATAATCCCAAGTCAGAACCAGAGAGCCGACTCCAGCTAGCAGATGATGGTTGAACAGTGTCTGTATTCCAGTCCTAACTAGGAGCATCTTGTCTCTTAGAAAACCAAACAGCAGCTACCAAACTATGGAGGACCGATCCGGACAATTTTCAAAATACAAATAAATAAAGAATGGGAAAAAATATAGTAATGCTAACTGTCAGAACTTTGCTCATTACATGTCAAAGCAAAAGTCTGCATGAGGCTTTAACTCACAGAGTCCTCTGATCAGCTGAGCTCACACAGTCATCCTGTCTCCTCCCACAGAACATCATCACCATGATGCACCATCTTCAGACATTTCACTCCATAACTCCATATTTCCTGGATGCCCAACAGCTGTTTGATGCCTCTGCTACATAGACCACCATTATCTTAAAATTAGCATCAAAACTCTGCCTCAGTTTTGTTAATTTGACCCACTTTTAATCCAGTCTATTTCCGTCAGTGTCTGCTTTGCAGGGCAGGTACCAGCGGCGTAAGTGTGTGTGCTGTATCTCTTTGTGTCCCTGTAATGGACAGGTATCCTGTCCAGGGTGAGACTCCTCTCACACATAGAGGAGAATGACTGAAGTAATTGTGTTTTGTTCTTCTAAGGATTACAGAGGTTTATTATGACTGGTAATCTACAAACCAACACCACATGTAGACATGAATATTAAAAGGACCAATGAGGCTACTAGCCTGGATATGGGGCAGAGATGTTCTCTGCTTTATGAATCCTCCCTGATCTCCTCCATCTCCTGAACTCTCTGCCAGTAGCTTGGTTCACGATATTACTTCCAGGAAATTTCTGAAATACATGAAGAGTTCTTTTTCACATGTTAGTCCTGTGGATTCTCTGACACTGACTAACAGGAACATGACAATAATGAATACAATTATGACAAATTATAATAAAATTAGAACAATGAGCTCCAGGTCATTATTATCAAGCCCGTCTGGTGGCGTTGACAGAAAAATAAACAACTCGTGGCCACGCATTAGTAATACGAGGGAACAAGAGAGTTAAGTCGTGGCTACGGGTTAGTAATGTGTGGGAACGAGATGTTCATGTCCGTACTTGTGAAAGAGCACCTTTTTGCTTGTAGCACATTATGCTGGGCTTACACCTAACGATTTTCACGGTTGCAGACTAAAGACTGGCAGTCTTTAGGAATCGTACCGGAGTTTCTGCGCGCTCCCGTCGTCACGGTCGCTAGATGTAAGGGGATAATCTGCAGTCGGCGACCCGATTTATGCCAGTCTTTCTCCAGTCTTTCACATCCAACCTGCTAGATATTTTTTGTAGTTGGAGTGACGTACAACAAGCAAGAACCAATAGGATTCGTTCTCACTGCAGAACCAGGAAGCCCTGTCAGTCATAACCCAACAAAACAAGACCTTGCTGTCCCGTTTATGCAGCCAAGATCGTGTCCATATTCTCTGACGCTTTCTCGTCTTTTTCTTTTCACTACAAACGACTGCAGTGGCAAAAGCTAAAGTAGCTAAAAGCTGCTTCTCCTCCATTTTTAACTTCTGCAGAGTGTAATAACTTGGGAACTGGACTTAACTGTTATTATATCCATAACAACAAATGACTGAGAACCAGCGTTCATCTTGGGAAACTTTATTGACAACACAAAATCCGGACATTCTCCGTCACAACAGGAAAAACTCGGAAAATAAAATCACCACTAGATGGCACTGTGTAACCACAAATAAAATAGAATTGCCCAGCAGCACAGCTATACTCTCTTTCAAATATCAACATAATATAGTATCACTATATCACACAGAGCATGATGGGAGAAATTTTGCGGGAATGAAATCCTAATATAATCTAGTTGCAGTCTTGTAATTAGTGTTCCTACAAGAATCAGTCTTTATAAAATCTTTAGTCTGAGACTAGTCTAGGACTAAAGACTGTTAACCCGAGTCTTTAGATGTGAGCTGATAATCTTTTAGAGTCTTTTCAAAATCTTGTCAAAGTCTTTAGGTGTAAGCCCAGCATTACATGTATGAATGATGGATCATGTTGGTTTGATTTGATTTTATTTCAACCTCGGAATGAACTTATCACCTTATTGTGTGGTGATAAGTTAGTGTGACCAATTTTCCTCTCCTCGGACATGTCCTCTGTTCTGTCCAAAGTCTACGGGGGGGGGGGGGGGGGGGG
>SSNR01000288.1:666914-689852 GCA_006937965.1 Callopanchax toddi
GGGGGTTCAGTGATCAATGAAAATGTGCAGGTTTTATTGTTTTTCACTCTAAATAGGCATGTACTCAAAGTAACTGTTGCGAATAAAGCAGTCTGTGTTGCGTGTGACGTCCCTCTCACAGACACAATAAACAGCGGTTCACAGTGTTACCTCTGCTTTATAACTTTAACGCTCACAGGTGTGTGGAGTGTGACTAGCAACCTAAGGGTTAGGGTCACACGCCACCTTCGTTTCTTCCCACTGGCCCCGGGCCTGACTGACACGAAGTAGCAAATAACAACCCTACTGTATATAAATCCCAGTAAGGAGAAATGCGTTCCTGATTTTAGCATACTAACACGTTACCATGCTCCTTACCACAATAATAACAAAGTGTCGGGACTAATGCGTTATTAAGTAATGCGTTAGTCCCAACACTGTTTATTAGTGGTTAGGGTGACCATATTTAGATTTTTGAAAAAGAGGACACTTGGCTCAGTCGTGAAACATTTTGATACTGTTTAATGAAAGAAGACTTTAACCTATTTAAAGTACTGTATGTAGTCTCTGTGTGGTTTTAAGGAATAAGTGACAATCTTCAAAAAGGGTTTCAAAAATCAACAAGTACAAAAACTACATTTTTCAGCACCGTAGGAGGTGGATTTGAACAAGCGTCTTTCCAACTACACTATTATGACTAGGAATGGGAATCGAAAACTGGTTCTTAATGAGAACTGGTTCCCATTGTTTCAATCCCTTAGAATTGTTTGTCATTTTTGCTAACGATTCCCTCATCAATTCCAGTCGGTGCGACTACGTCACCACGCACGTTGCGTAGCATGTGACGTTATTTACCCAGAAGGAAACATGGCGCCTAAGCGACACAAATGCTCAAAAGTTTGGTTATACTTTATGAGAAAGGATGACAACAGGGCAACTTGCAATATGTGCAAAATAGATATTTCATCAAAAGGAGGAAACAAAAGCATTTGAACACAGAACACGCGATAGCGTTAAATGAATGTTGTGTTTTTGATCCGCCTCCACACTAGTGAATTGCAACCCAGCAGCAGCGGTAACATTTGCACGTCCTCTAATAATGGAGGTAACTAATCAACTAACACTGCCTATCATGTAATCATTTACCCATGTGTAAAACCTGCTATTACTGTGCATTGCATTTAGATGACCGTGATGACGAGAGAGACAGGCACAGTGTGGCTGGCTCAGATGCTAGCAGCACTCGCTACAGTCTTCCGCAGGGCTCCATCCCCTGCAAGGATAACACCACCTTATGGTGGTGGAGCAAGAGAGACACTCTGCCCCTGTTGTCAGGACTGGCTGAAAGCTTTCTGTGTGTGCAGGTATCCTCCACCCGTCTGAGAGGGTGTTCTCCACAGCTGGAGACACAATAAGTCCAGAAAGATCACGTATCCTTCCTGAAAAAGCAGATATGCTCATTTTTCTGCAGAAGAATTGTTAATTTTTCATAGTTGATGGTTGCAAAATTGCACAATGCACAGTTCCATTGAACTTGACTTGAGTTGTATTTGTTGCTGGCTGACGTAATTTTGTGTGTTCAGCTCATATCCTTTTTAAAACGAGAGTTGAAATGTTACTGGACATTCGTGTGGAATTGCACAGAATAAATTATGTTGTATTTTGTTATGTTATTTCTACAAAAGAATATTTTATTATTATTTTATACTTAGAAACTTTTTTTTCTGGGCACCCTGTGACCCTAGGCTCTGGTTTTCTTAAGACCTCACTGTTGGATGTATAAGGTCATCTTACTTCTAAAGTTGTATCTTACTCAAAGATAAGATATAAACCAGCTTTAAGCTAATAGATCTGTTTGTTCTCTTTTTTTCCAAATGAGAATCGATAAAGAATTGAATCGTTTTACAGAATCGAAAATGAAATCGGAATCGTAAAAATCTTATCAATTCCCATCCCTAACCATGACCCAACATAAAATATGGGGAAATCCTTTGAAGTAGTGTTAAAGTCATATTGCAAGAAACCACCATGAACCTCTGTTTGTTCTGTCTGTGAGAGCGACGTCACACGCAACACGGACTGCTTTATTAGCACCACTTACTATAAGTATGTGCCTATTTCCAGTGAAAAGTGATCAAACTCAGACATTTTCATCTCTGACAAACCCCAGACGCTCCGGACAGAATGTGAAAAGTGAACATGACCAGGGAAAAGAGGGCGTTTGGTCACCCTGTTAGTGGTTGTTTATCAGTAGTTGTTTATTAGTGGTGGTTTATTAGTGGTTGTTTATCAGTAGTTGTTTATCAGTGGTGGTTTATAAGTAGTTGTTTATTAGTGGTGGTTTATTAGTGGTTGTTTATCAGTGGTTGTTTATCAGTAGTTGTTTATCAGTGGTGGTTTATTAGTGGTTGTTTATCAGTGGTTGTTTATTAGTGGTGGTTTATTAGTGGTTGTTTATCAGTAGTTGTTTATCAGTGGTGGTTTATAAGTAGTTGTTTATTAGTGGTGGTTTATTAGTGGTTGTTTATCAGTGGTTGTTTTTCAGTAGTTGTTTATCAGTGGTTGTTTATTAGTGGTGGTTTATCAGTGGTTGTTTATCAGTAGTTGTTTATCAGTAGTTGTTTATCAGTGGTTGTTTATCAGTAGTTGTTTATCAGTGGTGGTTTATTAGTGGTTGTTTATCAGTGGTGGTTTATAAGTAGTTGTTTATTAGTGGTTGTTTATCAGTGGTTGTTTATCAGTAGTTGTTTATCAGTGGTGGTTTATCAGTTGTGGTTTATTAGTGGTTGTTTATCAGTGGTTGTTTATCAGTAGTTGTTTATCAGTGGTGGTTTGTAAGTAGTTGTTTATTAGTGGTGGTTTATTAGTGGTTGTTTATCAGTTGTGGTTTATAAGTAGTTGTTTATCAGTAGTTGTTTATTAGTGGTTGTTTATCAGTGGTTGTTTATCAGTAGTTGTTTATCAGTTGTGGTTTATAAGTAGTTGTTTATTAGTGGTGGTTAATTAGTGGTTGTTTATCAGTTGTGGTTTATAAGTAGTTGTTTATCAGTGGTTGTTTATCAGTGGTGGTTAATTAGTGGTTGTTTATCAGTTGTGGTTTATAAGTAGTTGTTCATCAGTGGTTGTTTATTAGTGGTTGTTTATCAGTGGTTGTTTATCAGTAGTTGTTTATCAGTGGTGGTTTATCAGTAGTTGTTTATCAGTGGTGGTTAATTAGTGGTTGTTTTTTAGTTGTGGTTTATAAGTAGTTGTTTATTAGTGGTTGTTTATCAGTGGTTGTTTATCAGTAGTTGTTTTTCAGTGGTTGTTTATTAGTGGTTGTTTATCAGTGGTGGTTTATTAGTGGTTGTTTATCAGTGGTGGTTTATTAGTGGTTGTTTATCAGTGGTGGTTTATTAGTGGTTGTTTATCAGTGGTGGTTTATTAGTGGTTGTTTATCAGTGGTGGTTTTCCAGTAGACTTGTAGTTTAGGTCTCTTTGATTCAGATCAGTTACACAGTAGCCCCAGAATCCAGTTTTCCTCTTTATGTTTTTTATTGTTGATTTTTAGAGAAGAAAACCTGATGAAACCATTAAGTCACTGGAGGAGTCAGATTTCACTCAGCTGATACGTTTACTCCATCATCCATTCACTGCCCTGCCTCAGAGGATGAGCAGATCAAACTGTGTTTGGCTGTTCTCACTGAACCACTACTCTCTAAAAGCTGTCTGATTTTAACATTCTTTTTTTTTCTTTAGTTGTTTTAGTGATTAAGTTTGAATGAAGGAGAAAAGGAGTAAAAATCTCCAACTATGACCTTATGATATTTTATTTTTTCTCGCTTAACCCTGAATATTTCCTTATATAATACATCCTGACACAACCCCTTAGATTCTCTTGTTTTACATTATTTTCTGTTTGTACGTTATATCACTTTTTAGTAGCTAACATGCCAACGCAGAAACTTTGCATTCAACATTCACTTCTTACACACATTTGTCTTTGTTTACCTTCAAAGCTTGATTTATGTCATCCCCTGATAATTTCTCTCATTTCCATGTAATTCCACCCTCTGCAGATGCACAAATATCTCTAACAGGATTCAGGCCTGTGTATTATAGAACACGCCTGCAAACTAAATGGTGTGTGCAGATTGCAGGAGCTTGGAACCATCAGAGGCCCTACAGCACAATCTCATTATAAGCATCCCTCTGTTTATTCCCTAAGCTGAGACAACTATTATCAAGCATGTGGCACACTGTCATCCTTATCCACACCAGAGCTTGTTTTTCCCAGTCTGAAGCCATCTCCAAGTCATATACTGAGAATCCGTGTGACAGGCCATCACTCTTCATCTGTGGTGACCCAGAGCCAGACAGGAGTTTGGAATGGGTGTCGCTGTTACCGGTTTTGTCAATCATGACATCCTCTGCAGGTAATGTCAGCACAGATGGTGAGCTGCTCTGTGTCCCTGTGTGTCATTATAAGCTTGTTAAAACTCACAGTTTCAAGCTCAAGTGCACGTTGCCAAAAATCCAAATGCAAAGATAAATCAACCACAACAAAAACAACATCAGCTACATACTCCATCAACAGCCAGCAAGCATGGTGTCCATATTCAATCCTATTGGCTGGCTATTAATGCATCGGTTAGTTGGTTGGTTCATTGATTGATTCATTCATTCATTCATTGCCTGGTTTTCTTGGTTGGTTGGTCGGTAGGTTGGTCAGTTCTCTAAAAACCTCAGCCAATCTTATGATTCAGACCGAACAATACTATATGACAATCCGGCTGTCTGTCTCGCCGAAGCGCCGCACTTTCGCACTGCTTGGATCCTCCATTAATGCGTCCTGGTGCATTTTTCAGCAGAACATCCTGGAAGTGAGAGAAGGACAGAAAGAGCGCTTCAGATTTAGGAAAAAATACCAGAGTCCCAAAAAGAAAAACACATTTTCAGTTAACAGAAAACTAAAAACATTTGGAGATAGAAAGTGGAAAAACCTGGGGGAACGTTTCAACAGCTGGAGTTTTGTTCTGTATAGTCACAAGTCCCATGTCCGCGGGAAGGCTGGCCTACGGATTTTACTCGACGGGAGGGGTGAGAGCTCTGAGACTTGTTTGTGAAAAATAGCTATCTAAGCCTAGCTTGTTTTGCAAATTAACGAGTGCAGCTTTAAATAAGGAACTCAATCAGAGACAAAACAACAGAACTCAGAAACACATCTGAAACATTTAGTTTCTTCTTCTCCCACTCATCACATCCACTTCAGATCTACTTCATTTGTGTGCTGGCACCTGATCCCACTTTCAGTGATTTTTTTCACAGCTGACTCTTCAGTTTGCTATCACAGCTGGCATTGTGGGACAGTTTTGTAATCCATCTGCAGAGCTTATAGATGACATAACGCCGCCAAATGCGTTACTACCTCTGACCTCTAGATCATCACAAATAATAACCATCTTTTTCCCAATAACTTGGAATAAAATGACTCTGTTATTATGTAACCTGAATCAACATTCTTCCAGGACCCGGTCGTGTCGGAAGACTCAGAAGACTTTCTTTAGTTAATAATTAAACTTAAAGACTCTTTGATGTCTCATTCTAAAGGACACTACCTTTAATCCACTGTCTTAAAATGTCTTAATGTGATTAATGCATTTTCTTCCAGTATTAATGAATGTTGATCCATACATCAGTATTATTTCACATACATACTGATAAAGGTTATGACAACCACGTCACTCATTACTACAACCAATAAGCGTTAGCGGTCTGAGTCACGTGACATTAATAACTCCTCATTGGCCCACGTCCCTTTTAGACTCCTTTAACTTCCGACCCCGGAAGCTAGAGAAAAAAGCTACGAGAGCGGTTCTGGTCCCGACACTGACCAGACCTGACGTCTCAGCTGTCAACCCCTACACAGCTGACGCTAGTTGCCGGCTCATCCGGAGGCGGTCCATCAGCCCGTCTGAGCCGATGAAACCAGCTTCCCTCTGAGGTCAGACACCTTCAGTCTGACGCTCCGTTATGGGAATGCCAGGCCTCGACGCTCCCTGCCAGAGATGGGTCATCTAAGCTTCGTATCTACGGACAACACCGTCGCCTCCGGCGGCCGCAGGCCCCGCAGCCGTCTGATCCGGACCGAGGGGGGAAACACCACCTCCGCGTTGTCTCATCTGACTCCAGCAGTGTTGATCCATCGAACGCAGTTAAGTACCACAATCCTGGTAAAGCTTAAAGGCCTCTTGATAAAAGCTAACAACTTTAGCTCACTCAAACTAGTGCCCCTCCATCAGAATCCTTAATCTAAATTAAGTAAAATCCTTAGTCTCCTAAAACCTCATGAGATTCAGATTGCTAAAACTTATTTAAGATCCAATTCAGAACACCTTACCATCGTGAATGACTTAATGCTGACCACCTGCTAACTACCTCTTTCTTATCTGTGATATCTGTCGTATGTGTTTCTTAATAAATTAATGAAGTCTAGTTCCATGACTCAGATTTCTATTGTCAATATTAAATGCATAATCTACTCACTGTGACATCAGAATCGAACCTAGATATCCCTGTAAGCACTAAAAGGTGATAGTATCAGAGATTTTTCTCCGTGTAAAACTTACAAAACCTAGTAGTGAAACTACAGAAGTATGTGTCAATTATAAACCATATAAATAGAGTTTATAACGCTACAATGACATCATTCAGGTGCTGTGCATGAACAGAGGGATGGCCTAGGAGTTCAGGTCTAAGGCTGGAAGGAGCACAGACAAACAGACTTCAGAGGAAGACTGTGACCTACAGTAAAGGCAACATTCTTTTTATGTTTTGCATGTTATCTTAGAGACATCGTTTATAACAGGGTGTTTTTCAACAGGTTCCATTTACAAATGTCTAAATTAAACTCTTTGTTTTGGTCATGTTTATGTTGTTGGTTGACTAACCCTCTTTTTGTTTCCTCTCTGCAGGGGCGCCGTAAAGGGGGGGAAGGTTAGGAAGATTCTAAGGGCCCACGACTTTTAGGGGGCCCAAAAAGTCTCTAAAAAAATTTTTTTTTTTAATTTAAAAATCACAAGTACCTTACTCCTCGGTATTTTGTAAAAATTAAGACATTAAACAAACAATCCTTTTGTCCTCATAAAATGTATATCAGAGGTCACTACTTTATTTATTGAAAAAATTATTTGAAACCCCCCCTCACATCGGCATGAAATGGTACAGTCCGCCCGAGTCACGTCTCCTCTGGCTGAAGGAAACACGGAGCTGGAGCAGACCAACCTCTCGACAGAACCTCCATGTGTTTGTCCTGTCAGCTCCGGGAAGCTGTATAACCATCGGTGTCACTTCTCTCCAGGACCTCGCTAACAACTTTAACACACGTGTATCCATTATCAGAGAGTTAGAGGTGTTTAGCATAAAGTGAATGTTTGTCACGGGAGCGCGCAGCTTCCGTTGTTTCTCAGCGCGACTCAATGGATGGTTTCAGCTTCAATTTCAGTCAATCAAACATTAAAACGTATTTATCTGACAGGACTTCAGCAGAGTTTTGCTGTCCTTTAACCTGACAGCTGTTTTCAGAGACTCATCATGTTGTAAATAGTTTTATGGTTGAAACCTGCTGATATGTTCAGCTGACTGATCCAAATCCTCCATGACTCAAAGTTACTGTCAATAAAAGATTTTTATATACATATATATACACAGGTGACAAGATTAAAGCATTAATATATTTTTCTCCACATAATTTACCTTAAAAATACTTCATTTTCCACATACCCCCAAATACTAGTTTCACCTAAACATGATGCAAAGAAGCCAGCATGCTGTGAGTGGATAATGACATTATACAGAACTATTACAAATAAATATAAAATGTTATTTTTGTGGTAAAAACATTTTTCCACACAATGATGATTATATGAATCAGTAACAACTTACAGTCTGTGTTGATGCTGGGCAGGTTGAAGCATTGTTATTTAGTCTGTTAATGTTACAGAAATTACTGTGAAGAGCCTTTTTAAAGGAACTAAAGAAAACCTTCCACTAAATACCTTGAAATCAGATGTTTTGATGCTGACTGAATTATGGAATGTCTCATAAGGGTCTGTTTGTTTATGTAGCTTTTAGAACAAAAATCCCAGTGATTTTCAAAGAATTCACCAGAGAGGAAAATGAAACAAAATCTGATAATTTTAATTAACAAACATGATACGATAACCTTGAACACAATAAAATATCAAATCTAGTGTTGATGATGGAGAACAACAGCCAATATCTCATATATATTATATATATTTTAAAAAATGTTCTCCCTTCACATCAGGGAGGGCGGAGCCCCAGCACCCCCCATGGAGCCGCCACCGGGCCCAACTTGATATTTTTTCATGGGGCCCAAAATCCCTGGCGGCCCCCCTGCCTCTCTGTCATCTTCTTCCCTCCTCTCCTCCCTGTAGGTGAGCTGTGTTGGTTCTTTCCTTCTGAGCCCTGAATGCTGCTGATGAGAGACAACTATGAACAATGAAGTCCCTCAGCTTCCTGCAGGAATGTCTACTGGACGTTTGCAACAACTCTTTGTCAGACTTTGTAACTGTTGGTTTGTCTCAACCACTGTTTTTCTGAGTAAACTTTATTGAATAATTTAGCTTTTTGAATGTTTAGACTGCAAGGTGATTTTTTTTCTTGTAGTAACCCCTGGTGTGAGCTAAAAGCAGCTGTTTTTATGACCCAGTCCAACAGAAACTCAGCTGGAATAATCTTCTGATATTATGAAGCCTCTGAGTTCTCTGTGAATGATAAAGCAACCATTACTAATCCCCTCCACCAGTCACTGGATACTCTCTGCCTCCTTGCTGCTCCTCATCCACCACCCTGCTCCATCTCCTCCATCAAACATTATAATAATAGTTGTAACTAAAACCAGCCTGGGTTCAGATCACCTGTGTAGTAAATCAGGAGTCTTGCTGCATAATGTGTTTTCTACTGAATAAATCTATCCCATAATTTACCATGATGTCATAATCCTGTAACAGAATTACAAGCTATTTAAAAACATTTTGCATCTGTTGTTTTAAGCTCATTACTAGACTAGCTCGCTAATAGCTCACTAATTATGATGTAGAAAACAGTTTCACCCTCAAGCAGTGGACTTCTGCACAGGGACAGGATGCATTATGTGTCAGTGCTGATTTTAGTGTTGCTGAGATTAGCATATTTTTAAACAAATATGAATGTTACATGACTGAATCTCAGACTGACAAGTCACAGCAGACCAATTAGCCTGTAGGAAACACCACCTTCAAATGTTTGTGCTGGTGGCAGGGGGAGGGGTGCGTTGCTTGGTAGTGTTTACTTTGGGGGTGCAAAGATTTGCATCTTGTTTTCTAAGCCTGTATTGAGGTTACATGTATGAAACTCACTAGTTATTCACAGCAGACCAATTATCTGTAGAAAACACTGTTTTGTTCTTAAAATTTGTGCTTTTTTAAAAGGAGGAGTTGCATTATTTACCAGTGGTGATTTCCGTTATTTGCATCTTGAGATAACTATAAATAGACCCAATATATTACAGGACCCAGTTTCATTTCTAAGTACATGTGGGTAAAGATGCCCTCCTGTTTCCTACGCCAGTGGTGATCTGATATGGCCTTAGTCAGGTGAGTGACATCAGACATTTGGTCCTATCAGAGACATGGTTACACCCAAAGACAGGGTTCATTTGGCATCTGAGCTTCTTTGTTTTTCTGCAAGGGTATTCCTGCAAAACGAGATGTGATGCATCCAGATGGGCTCGTATCCCTCTACAGCTCAGAGCTCTGCTGTCACTACTCTGGTTTTGCATGCTCTCTATTAGTGGCAGATGGGGTTTTCCAGCGCTAAACTGGAGCCAGAGCTTAGCACCAAATCCTTTCATTTCCATAGCCAAAGTTCTGTCACCAGCGCTGTCTCATCACCGAGTCTTTGAAAAAATCGAACACGTTTAGATAGGAGCAGGGGATGGACTCCAGGAGACCAGCAACCAATGAAAATGACATCAGAATCTGAGTAAGGGTTCAGTTTTTACTCTGCCTCATTTCAAACCACTCTTCTTCAATGTGACACTCATTGTCACACATCTCCCTGAAGTTTGTGTTTTTAATCATGAGAGGCCAGGGACACCCTGGACAGGTCTCCAGTCCATCACGGGGACACACAGAGACCAACGAGACAACCATTCAATCACACCTGGGACAGTTTGGTCCATGGGAGGAAACCAGAGTACCTAGAGGAGACACACACACACACACACACACACACACACACACGAGAACAGGTTTACTAAACACTGATGAACTCCACTCAGTGTTTGAATGATTTTTCTTTTCTACTCTTTGAACTTTCATTAAGATGGTAATAATAATATAATACAATAGTAAAAATACTATACCTATTTTATGATTTATTATAATAAGTTTTCCAAACACCTGACACACGGTGGAGACTAGGACAGCTCACAGGTTGGTTGTGTCCCAGGTAGAGTGATTAGACCCAGCTGGCCTACTGGGAGTCCTCCTGATGCCAGGCCTGGCTTTGACTTGGCTTTACAGCAGTGTTAATTTTGGCGTGAAATTTTAATTTTGTTTTAGTCTTAGTCTTTTGACTAAAATTCTTTTTCATTTTAGTCTAGTTTTAGTCGTCCAGTTTGTTTTAATTTTAGTCTAATTTTAGTCGACTAAAATTCGGAACTATTTTAGTCGACTAAATATAAAATAGGCATATTTGACTAATATAATATAATTCACTTTTAAAATAAACTATTTTGTTGAAAATTTGATTAAGTAGTTTAAATATTATCTTATTTAGAGACCTTTAATATTTTTTTTATTAATTCAATCACAAAGATCTGTAATTCATATTCTACTGTGTGTTGAGTTCTGTCAGGAAAGACACTAGAGATCCTGAGGAAAAACTGAGCAAAAAAATACCATAATAATGCAAACTGTCAGAACTTTGTTCATGACATGTCAGATCAAAAGTCTGCAGGCTTTAACTCACAGAGTCTGATCAGCTGTTCTCACGCTGCGGTCCGTCTCCTCCCACAGAACGTGATCTCGGTCATTTCACTCCATAACTCCATATTTCCTGTCTCCCTGACAGCTGTTTGATCCTCTGCTGCATTCACCACCATTATCTTAAAATTAGCGTCATAACTCTGCCTCCGTTCTGTTCATGTGACCCACTTTTAATAAAGTTTGTTCCTGTCGGAGTCTGCTCTGCTGTTTACAAACTCCGGCGCGTCCCGACAAGGCAGACTCTGATTGGTTCCTTTCTCATCTACTTCCGCCTGTTACGTTTGCTGATTGGTTCCCTTCTCTAGTCCCGCCTGCTCCGATTGCTGATTGGTTCTTTGGTATGTTCGTCAAATTCTTCCCGTTTTCTGATTGGATTTCATCACTGTCAATTCTCGTCTCGTCTTTCGTTCCTGACGAAAAGGTCTGCTGATTTAGTCTTCGTCATCGTCTTTTTCCGTTTTATATTTTTAAATTTCGTTTAGTTTTCGTTCGGTAAAATATATTCGTGACGAAATAAATAACGAAAATATTTCGTCTACGAAATTAACACTGCTGTACAGCTCTTTAAAATCTTGGTTCTGACTTGGAGAGCCCTGCATGGTCAGATACCAGCTTACATCTCCTGAGTTAGTCTGCATCATGCACACATTGGAGCATCACATTACATTGTTTTGAGTTCTTTAGTTTATCTGTAACTGTCCCACATGTGTACAGAAGTCTTCTAAGTCATGGACCACAAAGAGCTTTGATCACAGTCATTGACACGCTGATGTGCTATGGACATTGTAGCCTCAGAGAGGAGACCAGACCCTCTGACCTCCACCAGACCCTCTGACCTCCACCAGACCCTCTGACCTCCACCAGACCCTCTGACCTCCACCAGACCAGACCCTCTGACCTCCACCAGACCCTCTGACCTCCTCCAGACCCTCTGACCTCCACCAGACCCTCTGACCTCCACCAGACCCTCTGACCAAAACCTCTAATAAACACAAATTAAACACCAAATGTCGCTGGTGGCCCAGCATGTACAGTATAAGTAAGGGGAGTTGTATCCTGCAGCGTTGCACAGCAGAGGGATCCATCCTCTCCACATTGTTCAGTTAGTTACCAGGACACATGTTCTGAGATTAACTCCTCCCACATGTTCTGAGATTAACTCCTCCCACATGTTGTGAGATTAACTCCTCCCACATGTTCTGAAATTAACTCCTCCCACATGTTGTGAGATTAACTCCTCCCACATGTTGTGAGATTAACTCCTCCCAGATGTTGTGAGATTAACTCCTCCCACATGTTCTGAAATTAACTCCTCCAACATGTTGTGAGATTAACTCCTCCCACATGTTGTGAGATTAACTCCTCCCACATGTTGTGAGATTAACTCCTCCCACATGTTGTGAGATTAACTCCTCCCACATGTTGTGAAATTAACTCCTCCCACATGTTCTGAAATTAACTCCTCCCACATGCTCTGAGATTAACTCCTCCCACATGTTGTGAGATTAACTCATCCCACATGTTCTGAGATTAACTCCTCCCACATGTTCTGAAATTAACTCCTCCTACATGTTGTGAGATTAACTCCTCCCACATGTTCTGAGATTAACTCCTCCCACATGTTCTGAGATTAACTCCTCCCACATGTGGTGAGATTAACTCCTCCCACATGTGGTGAGATTAACTCCTCCCACATGTTGTGAGATTAACTCCTCCCACATGTTGTGAGATTAACTCCTCCCACATGTTGTGAGATTAACTCCTCCCACATGTTCTGAGATTAACTCCTCCCACATGTTCTGAAATTAACTCCTCCTACATGTTGTGAGATTAACTCCTCCCACATGTTCTGAGATTAACTCCTCCCACATGTTGTGAGATTAACTCCTCCCACATGTTCTGAAATTAACTCCTCCTACATGTTGTGAGATTAACTCCTCCCACATGTTGTGAGATTAACTCCTCCCACATGTTGTGAGATTAACTCCTCCCACATGTTCTGAAGCAGCTGCAGTGGACTAGATCAGATCAGGAGGAACTCTGAATGTGTCTCAGAGAAATGAAAGCTACAGACGAGGCCTCCTGTTGCTGCAGGGATTACTGCAGGCAGGGTGAGAAGGATCCTGACTTCTATCCTTAAAGCCTCAAACCAAAAGTATGCCTTCATGAAACACCTGAGTCACTGTTACAGAAATGATTATGCAGAATAAATTAGGAGTAACACTTGTGTTTGATGCAGTGTCTTATGAGGCTGAAACCACCACTGAGGCTGAATAATCACACAAAACATAGTTAGAGGTGAAGTGGGTGAGATTTCCAGCAGCTTAAGGATACAGCAGAATTATGCTTCTGGGTTTATTACCAGCAATGTTCACACTTGAGAGGCACTTATTACAATAACGAGCCAAGCAGTGATGTGATTTACATCAGGACGCGATCCATGGTGAAACCTCTCCAAACAGCAGAGCAGCTGTTTGAGACACGCAGGCAGAGCTGGGCTACAAACTCTCTCCTTAAAGATGAAAGAGAACAAAGTGCCCAACAGGCAGCTGTGTTTTTGATTAATGAAAGAATTAAACTCCAGTAATCTGTGAAATAACTTATTCAGCTCATTAATAACACATGTGAATTAGTAAGATGAAACGAAGGAGCTCTAGAAGTTGAGCAAATATGGTGTGAAACCAGAAAAGGCCCAAATGGGAGCAGTGTGTGAAATCTGTATTGTTCATGTCTCTATTTGAAAAACTCTCTCCTGACTGCTGTGTGCATGAGATAAAACGGCAATAAATTAAACACCTTCGGTAGTATTTCATTCACGCAGTCTAGAGGTGATCTAAACCTGGGATTTATGAGGAGAAGACGTGGCAGAAGATACCTGAGAAATCTGAGTTTGGTCCTGTCAGAACAGGCTCTGTCAAACAGGTAGGATTTAAACAGTGTTTGCATACAGCACCATGCATTTGACATGAAACACATATTGTAATATTAATACTCAGAGTGCAGGATTTGATTGTGAACAGTATAGCAGGCATTTAGGAAAGCTTTTAAAGTTTAGTGCATTTACTTTTTATTATTGTCAGCATCCACCAACAGTTCCATCAGTTTAAGGTTATCCTGTTTTTAATCTGTCTGTCTCTGCAGCAGTGTTTACCAGGTCAACCTGCAGAGGAGTCACATGTTCTGGTTAGCAACAGGTTATCTTCAAGTTGCAGCTTTGCTGGAATAGTTCTCCACCATCTCTGGATGTTTGAGTCCTGACTGAAGCCTAGTACTCTTCACCACCTGCACAACACCTGGGGCTTCTCCTGAGCTGTGCCTGGTCACCCAGTAGCTACTTAAAGTTCCCTCTGAGGTATCAGATGAGTCGAGCTAAATAACCCTCCCCAGTTTTTGACACAAACAGTGGAGCCGGACCAGGCAAAAAAAGATTAGACTCAAAAACAACCTGACTGCACCTCAAACAGTCTCAGGATTAAACAATGTGAGTGACTGACAAATCTGCAGCGTCTGGAGGGGTATACTGCTGAGACGATAAGTCTCAGGTGTGTGAGATCAGCAGTTACAGGAGCTAGTCTCAGCCAGTATCACAGGGAACAACAGGGAAACAGGAGAACGGCACAAGATAAATGAAGTAGCTGATATATTCAGAGGCTCCAGGGGGCCGTCCACAGGACAATACAGTAGATCTGATGCAGTCTGGTTTTCTGGATTTGAATCCCTGTGGAGTTACTGAGCTCACCTGCTGGCTCTGCTATGACTAATACTTAATGCATTCGTTCGAAAATGAAGAATGAAGTCTTGATGAGGAGAGAAACTATCGGTATAATTCTCAAATGAAGGGTTTTCCTTTAGGATCACTGTGTTAAACTAAATACAGGCTGCAGCAGCATTGTTGTCAGTGAGAAACGCTGTGTGTCATTTATTAGAGATCACCGTGAACAGCTGTAGGTTTCACACCAGTGATCATCTCACAGGAGAACTTCTGCCTCATCAACAATAAGACTCGAACAGATAAACAATGACTGAGATTTCATTTAGATAAATACACTGATCCCTATCAAGTGAGAACAGAGTGAAATGAATCATTTTCTACTGTTTAGACCACGTCCCAGTGAATGTGCTCCACATTCAGAGCTTTGTGACTCAACCAGATGACCTGCTGACTGCTTTCCTCCTGACTCTGGACCTTGTAGATGTCATGGCTGTGTGTTTGTGTTTGGTAGAAGATCTTCTGTGTGTGCAGCCCACGAGATGCAATTAGTTTTATACACAGGGGATGTAAATGCAGCACCGTCATGCTGACACGTTCACAACAAATCAATAGCCATCTCAACGCTAACCCTTCCTCGGACAAGAAGGAGGACAGAGACTGAGTGCAGTCTGTCGCCGCTGACACAACTCTTCAGTAGCTCTTTACAATTTGATCAGAGTTTTCATCAGTCAGGATGGCAGATGAAATCATGTTCCAGTTACCATGGCAATCCCAGAGCAGGATAACATCACTTTTAGATCCACAGGAGATGTAATGAAACAGAGATAGCATTGCGTGGATCCCTGTGGGGTGACTAGAAATCTAAATGTGGAATGCTATAATTAATTTATGGCTGTTAATCATTCATGCCTTTACTGAAACAAGCAGAAGCACAGCATGCCAAAAGAAATGGAACTAAATAATTAAGACTTAGAGGAAAAAAGAAAATAATCACTGTGTCCTGGGAGGAAACAACACAGTGGCAGCACAAACGGTCCCCCTAGTGGAGCATCACTGGGAGGTGTGATAGCTGACTGCAGTAACACCCAACAACCTGAAGGAGGTGTTGATTTCACCCACAGAGGGATGGCTCTGACCTCTGACCCTGGATTCACATAAACACACTTCCTCACTTGTTAAAAGAAGAGATTTTTTTACATTTAAAAAATAAACTGCCTGGTGGATTAGATGAAAACGCTTTGGGCTGAAAACAGAAGTGAAACAACAATCAGCTGTGGCAGGAAGAAGTTAGGGAAACAGGCAAAGAGCAGAGTAACCATCACACTAACAGCAGGAGGTCAACATGTCACAGGAAAGGTCAACTCTCCATTCTGACAATCAGTGTCTAAATAAACTGTCATCTGATTCAGCTTGTTTTAGTTTTCATTTTGTGTGAAAATGTATTCATGTTGGACTCGTTTCCATCGCCTGGTTTGTGGTGACTGGGGGTTGGGGGGGGGGGGGGGGGGGGGGGGGGGGGGGGTACAGGTTTTTAGAGCAATGATACAGACTCAGCTAGACTGCATCTGATAGATTCTGTATTTTCTTGCAATATTTCAGCAAATTAGTCTTAGTCCAATCTTTTTAACCTGCTCCAGATTCAACAAAGCCTCACACACACACACACACACACACACACACACACACACACACACACACACACACACACACACACACACACACACAGTTTTTTTTTTAATTTTACATATTTTCACTCTGTCTGTCTGTCTGACTGACTGACAGACTATCTAGTAAAATATGTCACTAAATCACTTTTAGAGTTCAAACCAGCAGCTCTAAACAATCAATCGTCTGAAATTATATCTTATTATTATGGCCTCTTTACTTGTGCAAGCATAAAAAAATAAAACAATGACCAGCGAGTGAAGGATGGAGATTTTGATAAAGGCAGGTAACCAAGCTGTAGCAGCATGTTGTAAAGTTTAATCTGAGTGGGATTCAAACATGGAGACATGGAGAGTGTTTCTGCACCACGGACAGCTACAGGAAGAGAAAGCTCTGGAATTCAACATGGACTTTATGAGTCTACAGATTTCTGTAATACATTGTGTTAATTTAGATGCAATATTCCTGACACACAGGCAGACAGCTGTACCACCTGGAAAAGGTGTCAGAATCATCATGGTCTGTGTTGTCCTGATCACCATCACACTGTGGAATAACAGTCCCCTCCCACCTGCCCCCCTCCACCTCACCATCAGGACCCTGCCACTCTAAATGTCAGCTAACACCTCGGATTAGGTGAAGTTCATCCTAGGTTTCTTTCTCCACGCTGACTGTGTCTCTGCACTTCCTGGACAGAATCAGTCGTCCGTGCACCAAAAAAATACCACGTTTCTGTTCTTCCACCACAAGAACCTTGATTTCAGTCTCTGTAAAATGACGTTGTCTAGACCTTTCTGTTGTCATGATTAACTGTGAAATGCCAGAAATCAGCAGCATATCAGCAGAATATGCATGAGGTGCTTTGACCGTATATGGCAGAATGTGGGTGTGTAGGAGGCGGGATCTGATCCATGGACTGCTGAGAACATTTCTAAAAATGTGTGTCATTTATAAAGTGTGCAGCTGTGAGTACGCAGTTTTATTAAAACGACTTTGTGTATGTAAACATTTTTTACTGAGCTGAAAAAGGGAGGGAAGGGAATCCTGAGAGGAAAACCTCAAATCAGCCATCTCAGATCACTCAGTGCGTTTACATGCACATCTAAGTCGAGCTAGATCGGTCTAGGTCGATCTTATGTTAATAAACTGGGAGCCTTTATCCTAGTTTACACGTCTGTTAGAAAACCGAACTCTTAAATGAAGTTCGCTCCACTCCGCTACGGTAGGGGGCGACATGCGCCCTTTCCTGTCGGTCTTCTGCCGGTTGTTTTCTTAGCGTTTAAAAACTCTTGTTTTAAACGCTTCTATCGGTCACAAATTTGATCGAGCGTCTTCGTGTACCCAGCGCTGACAAGCTGTCCGTTTGTTTTTGCTGCTATCATCTTTTACCGCTACTGATTTGTTTGTATTCCCACTTCCGCGGTGTGGTCACTCTCGGAGGAGGAGCGCCCAGACAGCATTAGCTCGACTAAGCTGTTTACATGGAGGAGGAAGTCGAGCTACGACCGCATTATCTGGGTGTTTTAGCTCGATTAGATCCAGTTCGACTTCAGCCGGACTAACGTGTTTACATGCAGTTGAAAAAACCGATTTAAGTCGATTTAAGGCAATAATTTGGTTTTCTAGACATGTAAACGCACTGAATGTAAACGGAGCAACCACATCATGGACTGGGAGCGCGGGAACATTTTTCGAAACGGGAAAAGTGGACCACCAACCTGGGATGAGGGGGCCTACCAGCAGTCCCACACCTGGGATCCCTTCTCCAGAAACCATCCAGCGTAGGTGGGCGTTACCGACCCAGCAGACCTGACAGATCTGGATCGGTCACACCCATCGGAAGGACAGCTGATAAAGACGCATCACACAAACATCAGTGACACTTCTGATGAAGACCTGAGCTGCTGGTTGAAACATGTCAAGGAAAAGGTAAATAAAAACTTACCTCACAACATTTCATGTCTGAATAAAAAGAACTTCTACAATTGAGTCCCCTGGTCATTATCATTGTGTCCTGATACAGAAAACCTCAGACATGAAAAGAGTGGACCTTCTTTTCCCAGGAGTGTAAAAATGATAAGTATTCATCCTGAAGGAAAGTGGACAAATCATTCAAACATTGTTACTATTTTAAATGTTATGAGATTCTTTTCAGATGATTTGATCTGCAGTTTAGAATATCCTGTATCCACTGCTTTATGTCTTCTGCTTACACAACCAAAAATAATGCTTCGTCACCGTTCTGCCGCAGAGGAGACGTATCAATACATCTCTGTCTGCCCAAGTTATTCTTCAGTTTGATAAATTCTCCTCTCTCTGACATCTAGTCCAGTCCCAGAGTTTCTGCTGTTCTCAGAGACCCACTAGGTTCAGTTCGTTCTGAAACTCGATGCTGAAATGATGTGATGAACAGCAGGAATCATGCTACCTCTTCACAATAAAAATGAAAAAGTCCTTTAGAAGCACAAACCCTTTAAAACAGTAAGCAGTTCTATTCTGCTGGATTACTGTTGTAAACTATAGAAACCTGTGTTTTTGTACTCTGTGATGGTGATAAACTGTATAGTGCTCTATATGCTCACATTTTTCTGTCTTTAAAGTTTGTGAGTGAACGCAGGTTTTGCTAATGCACCTTTCACATGTGATTGTTTGGAAGTGTATTTTTCCTATTTTAAAAAATAATGACGTGCTGAAAGCTTTTCTGAAGTCTGATTCCGAAGCTAATCCAAAGCTTTCAGAGAGAAAAGGCTTGATTCTTGACTCTCCAGCCTCCATGTGCGCTCCAGCGCACCGGGTGGAGTCCACACTCAAAGACGTAGCAGGCGCTACGCCCGCTGCAGCTTTAACAGACAAACTGAAGTGAAGCCACAGGCTGCATGTTGGTGAATTTTTCATCAGAACATGCAATCCAACTCTTTGAAACATCTCTATAATTTGAACGAGCACAGCATGCCACTGCACTGCTGGCTTTCCATTTGACCGTTTTACTTATTTTTTTCTAATGCTCAGTTGTTACTATTTCAGCTGCTCTCAGTATGCAATATGCATGACCGAGGGACTCTGATGGACTGCCATTTTAGTTAATACGGCATAAATAAATACTTCAATAAATATGGCAATGACAGGAACAATCCAAAAATAAATCTGTAGAAATGACATTACAAAACACATTTTAATGTAACTTTTATTTATCAGAGGGATCGTGTTTTATCACCCAATGTTTGGCTCAGCTCCTTCTATCCTATAGAAACACCTCAAGACGAAAGATCAGAAAATAAAACAGAAGTGAGCAGCTTATTGAGACAGCTGATAATCAGGTTTTCTTCACAGGAACAGGCAGGATGTGATGTAGGTAGAACGACATCATATTATATGTCACGTAGTTATCTATACTCTCAGTAACAGCTGTTTGTGTTTGACGAGGTATAACATGACTGAAGCCTGATAACTCAGGCCTCTCTGTGTCCCTGTGGACATGAGCAGGGAAAGCTCTGAGGACAAGGACAGAATATCTGAGGAGCTTGGATTTAAAGCAAAGATTACCAAAGAACCTTCTGTTCCTTTGGGTGTCTAGAAATGATCTCTAGTTCCCACATACCGTCCATACAGCCCAGCTCATTGGACGTGCTAGCTTAGCATCATTCCAACAGTGTCAAGTCCTCATCAGAAGGTCTCAGTTTGACACAGACATGTCAGTCCAGATGACATCCTAGTCAGCATGGTGTCGTTACTAGGTTTATCACTCCATACCATACCATAAAAAGTGCATTTAAACACAGCGTGTGAGATGACCGAAGCGCTGCACACCACAAAAAACCATACAGAGACCAAGTAAAAACACAATAGAGACAATCGATGAATAAAGATTAAAACACATTGAGATAAAAAGAACAAATAAAAGAGTTTCTATCTAAAAACCACCTTGTAGTAGTGGGTCTTTAATCCTGATTAGAAGACTGCGATGGATGACGACTGATGGATGGTAATGGGCAGCGCATCCCAGAGGTCGGGGGCCACGTCTCACTTCAGTTCAGCCTTCAACACCATCAGCCCAGACGTTCTCCACCAGAAGCTCACAGGACCAGCCTCTAGCTGCCAGTGGATCACCGGCTTCCTGGCTGACCGGCAGCAGCAGGTGAGGCTAGGAAGCATCTTCTCCCACACAAGATCCACCAGCACTGGCGCCCCCCAGGGGTGTGTTCTCTCCCCCCTCCTCTTCTCCCTATAACACTAATGACTGCACCTCTGCTGATCAGTCTGTGAAACTCCTGAAGTTTGCAGATGACATCACTGTCATTGGTTTAATCCAGGATGGTGATGAGTCTGCATCCAGACAGGAGGTGGATCAGCTGGTCCACTGGTGCAGTCAAAACCACCTGGAGCTAAATACTCTGAAGACTGTGGAGATGATGGTGGACTTCAGGAGACCACCCCCCCGCCCTCAGTCCCTCCCCTCACCATCCTAAACACAGTGTCTTACTGTGGATCGTTTCCGGTTCCTAGGACCTGAGATGGTCCTCACACATAGACACCGTTAGGAAGAAGGCCCAGCAGAGACTGTACTTCCTGCAATGGCTAAGGAAGACCTGAATATCAAATAAAACACTTTATGGCTCACGAAGCAAATTTGTGGGACATTTATTTGCTTTTAAAGTTTACCTTTGGCCACAAGGGGTGCTGTTATCTCAGTTAGACAGTCAACTTAAATCAACCTAAAAAGCTCTTCCCTATTACAGTAGCCTCTTAGGGGAGTGTGTACTGGAGGGGTTCTGATATCAGCTGACTGACTGAGGGAGGGGCTGGATGCTGCAGGGGACAAATGGCTCCACTCCATCACTGCCCCAAGAAGCACATCTGCTCTAATGTCAGTCTGTAGTGGCTGATGGCAGAAAATGACAAAAAGCAAACATCATTACCATAATAAATAGATGTCATCGTGCTGGATTCATTATGCTGTAAACTAAATGTTGCTGAATCATTCCTGTTGTTCTGTGTGAAAACAGTCCCTTTCTTTTAGTGGAAGGCTAGCGAGGACACTCTGATCACTCTTTATCTTTCTCATCTAAGCAACACATCTGTCCTGACAAGCAGGTGATAATTTAATTCAAGAGAGAGGATAATTGAATTTAAGAGGGCGACTGAGGCATGTCAATGAACTAATCTGGTCTTTCTACACTTCATTAGGAAGGTGTCCAACCATACTAACGATGGCCCTCCCTGAAGACCCGAAGGACCAAAATCCGTTTTATTAGATGTTCAGGGATCAGAACAGCTAATCTGGGGGCCTAGAAAAATCTCTCACATCAGAATTGAGCTGACCTTCCTCCCCTCTCCATCTGCATGCTTTAACATAAGGTTTACTGTGAAGTTATGGTCATTTTAACTGATAGGTTGATGCTATTAGTCATGCATTTCCACGTTCTGTGCTGTTTCCCTCAGACTGCTTGAGTAAGTGCTCTGTACCTCCAGAATGTGAGAATCAGGAGGCAGTGGAATGACAGCATGGCTGATTATATCTCAGGCTGTGAATTAATCCGCCAGCAGCTGAAGATAAGACCTTCACACTTTCATTCAGAAACACAATCCTGGACCTGTTCAAGCTGATTCCTGCCTACATTTTTATTGTCTGTTACACAAGCAGTTACTCTTATCCAGGAGGGAGGTGAGGAGGGTGTGATGCTAGGACTCTGGAGAGCAAAAAAGTAGAAACCAGGAGTTTGCTTCTTAAAAATATGTACATATATTTTAAATGGGTTCCAGGCTACAAACACAAGCAAGTAAAATAAAACAGAGAGCAGAATCAGAAGACAGCAAAGGAGGACAGAGAGCAGGGAGAGCAGCTGGAACCATTAGAGGGTTGGGTCAGTGACTGCAAAGTCAACAAAACTGAAAAACAATTAGATGTGGTGGCCTGACAATCGCCTGCTCAGAAATCTAACAAACAAACCAAGGCTAAGTGGGAGGAAGCTGTAATTGATGCTTAAATTTAGTATAATTTATTACACAACTAAACCATGATGTCTTTTACAGGAGAAACCCTAATGGGCTGAAACTGGATGACTTTTAATACAGACTGAGTGGAGAGTTTAGAGTGTTGTTGGTCAAATCCAGGAGGTAATGGTGTCTGCTGACCTCCCTACTGTAGCTCACTGCCATCAGCGCGTGAACGACGCAGATCTAGAAATGAGGAGGTGAGGCATTGACCAGGTGTTCAGAGCCGTTGGTGGCTGGAGACAGAATGGACCAGGTGTCTCTGGAGGTGGTGACTGGAACCTGACCCCGCACCAGGTCTACAGAGGGACCTAGCCACTGGTCTCATGACATACAGTTAACAGTCACAGTAGAGGCCTTTTCATAGAAACACCTTTTGATTTCATTCATCACTGGCTGACCTAATCAGTACTGTAGATGTGTGGGATGAGGTGTGAGAGACAGACAGCTGTCTCTGATGCCTCGCTCCAGTCCTCTGGTTCTCAGACGTGTCTCCTCCGAGGAGCTTTCCTCTGAAATGTCCCCCCCCCCCCCCCCCCCCCCCCCCCCCCCCCCCCC
>SSNR01000288.1:689862-715764 GCA_006937965.1 Callopanchax toddi
CCCCCCCCCCCCCCCGCCCCCCCAACTGCCTCTGTGTGCTGCAGAACAAAGCCTTAGACTGAGTGGTGGGTGTTCAGTGTGCCTGAATACACAGAGGACAGAGCCACAGTTGACTTTTTAATCATGTTCACTTTGTCTTGCAGAGCAGAAAGTGGTTGTCAGGGGGACAAAGACAAGGAGGAAGAGGAGGAGGAAGGAGCCAGAACGCAGGCGTAAAGCCTCGCCCATTATTTATTCTTAATAGTCTCAGTAATAAACCATTTAATAGAACACAATGCATGAACTCTATTCAGGGTATGGTAAAATGGAAAATAACAAAAACCTCAACAGAATCCTGCATTAGAGTGGGTTTAATGCTGTAAGAAGCTGAAGGGACTCCTTGTGTTTTTATTGTTTGTGTGATGATTGGTTTAAGGTGGAGCCATGCAGATACCAGTCAGTGAATACACTGTGTGTTCTAATGATAACGCATGTGTTCCTGCAGTAAGGCTGGGAAGGACTATAAGTACTAAATGTGTCTGAATGTACAGTATCGCTAAACTATACATATACTACTATACTACATTCTAAACCAGCAAACTGGTCTGTGTAGCATTATCAAATATGCTATAACCTCTGACCTCCGACCCCTGTTGACCATCACAACAATAATCCATCTTTTTCCCAATAACTTGTAATACAATCACTCTTGGATTATGTTTAACCTGAATCAAGACCCCTACAGGTGTCCAACTGTCCACTTTCAGGTGTCCATCTCCCAGATGACCTTAACTGGACACTAGCTGGTCTAATAAAACACTCTCTGTAAAGAGTCTCTTCTGTAACACCACAGACTGGTGTTCCAACTGTAATCTCTTGTTTACAGAACATTCTCTGGTTGTTCCTGTTCAGGGTCACCTACACACTCACACTCAAAGTGTTATAGTATGCTTCTCTGCTATGTCATGCATTTCTTACAAATATAATGTGAGTGTTAACGGGCGGAAGTCATGTGACTTGGTAACTCCCTCACAGTCCCTTGTCCAATCAAACTTCCCTAGTCATTAAAACATATGCTACGGTCCGTTAAAACTCACAATTAACCTATCTTTAACATCTTCAACATGTTTAAGAATATTAATTGTGTTTACATCAAACTGTCAAACTGTCTTATCTGTCTGTGTTCTTAGGTTTTTCAAATTAAATGGTTGTTCAATCCTTATCTGGTCTCAAGCTTCACGTTATTAATAAGGTATTTCAATTCACTGTACTCTTCCAAAGAACCTAGATACCTTCAATAAATATTAGTTATTATCAGGGTTAAATGACAGTTTATCACTTTTCATTATAATCCAAAAATAAGCTAATGTTATCTGAAGAGGGTGTAGTTAAAATAACTAATAGTTATTTCAAAACGCTACACATGTCTTGGGTTATAGGGGTTATTTTAACCCAATTTGTGGGTTTTTCAAATGGGTTATTTTTCTGACCGTGGGTTAACCCATTATTTGGGTTAGGTAAACACAGGATCTTTGCCCATCTGTACATGCTATTATCCAGTGATTATTACACCACTTTTAGGATACATAAATCATAGTCCTGTGATAATTCAAATGTTACCATTTTTGACTACAAAACCACCAACCATTAAAACATTAATCTTAAATTTTCTGCTAAATTTTTTATTATTACAGTATTAATCTTACATTTTCTAGTACTATTTTTGTCATTACAATGGTAATCTTACATTTTCTGGTAGTGTTTATATTATTACAGTATTAATCTAAAATTTTCTGGTACTACTTTTGTCAGTACAATATTAACTGTAAATTTTCTGCTAATGTTTTTATCATTACAATGTTGATTGTTGTTGTTGATGGGGCGGCATTAGCTCAGTTGGTAGAGTGGCCGGTCTGGTAACCAGAGGGTCGCCGGTTCGATCCCCAGCTCCAGCTGGGTTAGATTGTCGTTGTGTCCTTGGGCAAGACACTTCACCCAACTTGCCTACTGGTGGTGGTCAGAGGGTCTTGGAAGGGCACCGGTGCATGGCATCCCCGCCTCTGTCAGAGTGTCCGAGGGCAGCTGAGACTACAACGTAGTTTATCACCACCAGCGTGTGAGTGTGAATGGGTGACTGACTGATCGTGTTGTACAGCACCTTGGGGTGTTCTGCACTGTAGAAAGCACTCTATAAATACAAGCCATTTACCATTTAATACATAATATTTATATATGCACAATGTGTTACGAGTTTTTTTCCCCACTCATTTTCACAACTCATATAATTATATAAAAGAATGATGTTAAATTGCAATACTTTTAAAAATGTTTCAAATTCAAGAAAGACATTTCTACATTTTGGTTTACCATAGGCTAAATTATCATTTTTAGTGGCAAAAGTCATTTATGATTTTAACTCAAGATTATGAGTCAAATGAACTCCAGATGTTTGGTTAATTTGACCCAGAAAGTGGGTTATCTGTTAAAACCAAAACTACCCAAAACTTGGGTTGATGAGAATAACCCAAGTTTTTGAGTCAAAATAACCCAACCAAATGATCGGTCCCTCTAAACCCATGACTTGGGTCAAAAACAACCCAAGTTGGTTGATTCATATTTACTTATTAAGGTGTAATGTGCCTTTAAGGGCTTGAGTCACGTGACCTTGATAGTAACCTTTTCATTGGTCCATGCCACCACTCAGTTCCTTCAACAGACGCGTCCCGTAATAGACACGTTCAGTTCTCCGTTACCCCTACATGGAGACAAGACCTGCTAGCTGTCAACCCTTACACAGCTAAGCTCTTTCCTAAACTGCCGGCTCTCTCCTGTACGGGTACCATCAGCCCCGTTGAGCTGATGACTGATCCTTTCCCCTGAGGTCCGACAACACCTGTCCGCCTCCCTCTCCGACATGCGAAAGGAAGACACTGCTCTGTTAGCTCAACCTGCTAACCACCAGCTAATCCAGAGATGGCTCCACCGACTGCTGTATCCAGGACAAATCCGGTCGCCCCGAGGCGGCACAGCCCCCAACGGGCTCCCGATGGTCGAGAAGGAGTTCCACCTTCTAGCGGTCGTCCACCCACACCGGACTTGATCCACGGAACGCCAGTACAGTGAGTCAACCACTTCCTGGTAAAACGGAAGGCCTGTCTATAAGTCACACTCCACGTAGCTTACATCAACTAACTCTCCTCTATTTGATCCTTAAAGCCACACTCTGGAGGATTTCATCAGGAGAGCAGTTTTTGAATCTAACGTCCAAAGGCTCCTCCTCAAAACATCTCGACACGCGCGTCCGGTCGCGTGTGCGCGCGTGCGCGCTGCGCATATACTTCGGACATGAACTGTACAGCTCAATGTGTAGGGTTTAATCACTCACAGTTCACAATCTTATTCCAACAACACTACGAGGGTCTGATGAGCCCTCTCTGTCCCTGCTGCTTCTGATATTAGCTCTGTTAGCAGAGAGCTGCTGCTGGACTCTGAAGCTGAACTTGACTCGGCCCTGGATGAACTTTCTGACCAAAATAAACGCATAATCCTGTCAAGCCTTGCCATTCTGTGAGGTGAAAGGTTTAAAAATAAAAATAAATCCATCTTTAGCTGGAGAATGGGTAGGTTTTTAGTAGAAATGAGCTGTGAGTCCTCAGTGAACGGCTGAGACGGCAGAGAAACACACGGAGCGTCCTGTACGACAGCGCCCCCTACTGGTACAGGTTTGGTCGATGCGTGTGCATGTTGAGAGAATGCAGAAATTTGAATTTCATTGGCTGAAAAATGTCGGCGGCAAGTAATAACGCAAAGGGGTCTCTAGGAGGAAGGAGGGTCTTCATCAGAATGACAGATGTTGTGGAACTCAACCCATAGATCATAGTTTAGACCTGAAATATCATTTAAAACATTTAGAAAACTTTGATACAGAGAAAAATGCTCCAGAGAGCCGCTTTAAACTAAATTAAGATAAAATGCCCCTAGTCTATAATATCACAGGCTTAAGTCATTAAAGCTTATTTTAAAGATTCAACTTAGAACACCATAACACCGTGTTGACCAGCTTAATAGCCTGCTACCTCACTGCTAAACTGTTTATAACTGTTGTTCGTCTCTCTTTTTCTAATAAACCTGTAAAGTCTAGTTCCGACTCAGACTTCTATTCGTCAATATTATAATCTACTCCCTGTAATATCAGCAGAACTTAGAATGCCTGGGAATGCTGGAAAGTGATGATATCTGAACTAGAATTAGTCAGTTTAAAACCTACAACACGGACCAGTGATATCTCAGAAGTGTGTGCAAATTATAAACTAAAAATAGTTTATAAAGCTACATCTGTAAATTGTTCATTATTTATTTCATTTATTTTCTTGAACAAACATGATTCTTGTTGATGAAAATAACTTGTGTAAAAGAACTGAGGTGACAAAATGACATGTTACAGCACAGACACACACCTCAGTCTCACTTACAGTAATAATTAGGTTCATCTATGCTTCAGGTACATTCGTATGTTAGAGACTCTTATTGTGAAGGGCTGTAGGAGTGAAGCCCTGACCTCTATGTCCTCGTGTTTAGTGGAAACCTCTTGTTTTGTTCATTGAGTGAAAGCAGACAGAACCTTCCTCTCATTCACCATCATAGATTCATCATCACAGTCAGACGGATTCTCGCTGAGAATCACAACTTTCTGAGGATGAGACTAAAGGTCAAGCTCTTCATGTTCTTTTAATGTGTTCCCATTCATTACTGGTTCGTTAAAGGTCTGATCATCGTTATCTGGACTAGTAGAAACGTGTTGTTATGATGTGTGAGTGAATAAACATAAAACAGCAGCAGAGAAAAGGGGAATCAATGGGAGCTAATAGAAGACGACAGAAAGCAGAAAGCAGCAGATCCTAAAACTACAGAACTTCTAAACATGCTTCCTGTTGCTTTTCTCTAAATGTGCATCCAGTTGTTTTCATATAGAAAACACCAATGTTTTAAAGTCACCTTGGGAACTATAGAGACCCAGAAATCTTTGGATGAATGAGAAGTTTAATTCTCATTGTTCTTATTGATTTATTGTGTGTTTATCTCAGCTGTTTGTTGTTTTGTTCTGATTCTGTTGGGGGTTTTTTAGCATGTTGACCAGAGCAGAAGGCTTTCTGGTGTTAAAACCTCTCTCAGGTTTACAGCTGGAACTCCGTCTCTGCTGGTTGATGATGGCAGTTTAATTTTAACAGATGGATGGTTTACTGCTGTCATTCCATCTCCAAGGAAAGTCACTTTATTTGTCTGTTCACTGACACTAATTCAGCACATTGTTCCAAACATGATATATATTGTTTTACTCATGTTAAAGTCAGAGTGTTTCCTCTAAAGCCTTGGGACAGAGGTGCTCAGTCACTCAGAAACCCTCACAGAGTCTTCTGGTGCCCTGATGATTCAGAAATGGGACACAAAATACTGCAGCAGCCTCGCTAATCCCAGAGCTGATGACAACCCAGGCCAACAATGAGCTCGTGGATGTCAGCCAGGGAGGTCAGAGCGGTCCCAGCGTATCTATCATAGCTGCCAGGCAGGTCAGTCTGTCAGGTCCCTGTGGTGTGCTGCCTTCCAGGATCAGAGGGGACGCTCTGCTGCCTCTGACCCCACCATCCCCATAACTACCACTCCTAAAGCCTCAAGGGCAGACGACAGGATCTTCCTCTGTTCCAAAGAGCGAAACCTGCTCAATAAAGCAAGTTCAAGAAAAGCCCATAAAGTAGAGAGAGGGGAAACAACCACTTCTAACGTAGCTTTGTTATCTGACTGTCTGTGATTAAAAAATATCCTCATCATGGTTTAGGATAAGACCTGAGTTCAAGACCAGCTCAACACTTCTTAGAGCTTCTTTTCTCTTGATGTTCAGTTTGTTTCACTGAAAAAAATAACTTGTAGGATCAACTTAATTCCATAGTGGACGTTGGTTGAGTCAAATGAACACAAATTCTTCATGTTCAACAAACCTGTGAATCTTGTGTTGATGAAGTGTGATTAAAACATGTCGAGATGAAGTCATGTGATAGGAACATTTTGATCCAACGCAAGTTTTTTCACTTTATTCCAACAACATTCAGTAACTTTTACTCCACTTTATTTGGTCACTTAATGTTATCTTCATATCAGATGATGGTATTGTGTTCTAGAGTCAGATACTAAATGTTCCAATGGAGGCCTTTTAACAGATTGTATTATTCTCTTCCAGGATGGTTACCAGTAACCTTCAAAATAAAATGTCTCATTTCAATGCAGTGACACAAGGTAAAGTATAAAACTAACACTACTGCTCTACTGAAACACAAATCAGTTAATAAGTAATCAATCTCAGGATAACTCAGCCACTGCATAGAAATTAGACCTTTTGTTTTCTATGTTATGTTGAATTATGAAAAAAACAAAAGCTAGCAGCTGGGCGGACCGAAAGGCGTTACCATCTCAGCGAATACACGTTGTGACGTCAAACCGTGCACAAATGCAGATCCACATTTTTAAGTTTCATTTCTTAGAAATTCAGTTTTTTTTAAATAACCAGGGAACAGAGAGTTTTCATGTTTGGCCTACATGACAGGCTCAGGGGGACCTACTAGAAACTATGAAATCCTGAAAAACATGGATTCTGACAAAACCACCCCTTTAACATTTCATGGTGACATTAAACTACACCTGGTTGAGATTTTGACAAGATTCAATCAGAAAATCAACACCTACCAAACAAAGTAGTGTCTGAACACAGCTGATGGTGGGATTTTAATGAGATGTTGACTTCCTGTACCCACAATCCAACGGGCTCAAGCTGAAATCACATGAAATCTCACGATATTTAACACTGCTACATAACTGAATGATTCACCAAAACTTAATTTTAACACATTCATGGAACCTCTCTCCATATCACGTTGGTTCAACACAAAACAATCACACTCAACTTGAACACATGAAATAATTGTGTTAAATAGACCCAGGGTGAGGGCTAGTCTCATTTTTATTCTAACCAGATCATGCTGAGGAAGTTAGGCCATGCTTTACTGAAATCCAGCATCCTAAACCAAGAACTCTCATCTCCATTTTCCCACTAAACCCCTGATGTTGGTCCTCCTTCAGGGACTGGTTCAGGGACTGGTATCAGAACAAACTCAATAATAAAGAGCCTTGATGAGACCAGCTGATGTCTAAAGTCATCGCCTACATTCTCAGACTCACATGCATTAAGTTCTAGTTGTGAACAGCACAGCAGCAGCTCTTTAATTGAACCTCCTTTCAATGGTTGACCTCCAGGTGACCTTTAAACTATGGACTAGGACACCATGACACCGTTTTGTTGGTGTCAAAGTGCAGTGATGTCAGAAAAAGTTCCCTCTCATTTTTGCAGTGACTCGAGGGTCCAATTAGGTCTGATGCTCTTTTGACTGAATATGCTGCCTTTACAAGCAGTTTAATGAGTCATAACCATCCATTGAATTGTTTTCTCATTTTTATCTAAAGCTCACTCATTATATAAGGCAGCAGAAACTCATTATGACATTTAATAAGTGACCGTTTTACTCAGCCTGAGTCAAACTAATGTATTTGGTTTAGACGCAGCAGAGTGTTTGTTCATCTGGTTTCATAAAGACACTGGATCAACAGTCTGACTTTAGACAGAACCTTTAAACCGGTTAAAAAGCCCAGAGCAGTGATTCATCAAGCTGGTCTGCTTTAGTCCACCAGCATGAGTTCACCAGTGAAAGTTGTTCACTAATAAGATCTCATTTACAGACAGACAGGACGCTGAAGCTTCATGACTGGAATGACTTACTGTGTTGTTTCTGTTGGTTTTTCTTTGTTAAATGAACTAAAACCTGTTTCAGTTTCTGCTGTAATGAGGACTGACAGTTATAACTGGTGCAGACACACAGCTAAGAGTCTTAGTTGTGCTGTTAGAAGATCTTTGGATCACAGTCGAATTTAGAGGAAATGTTTCAGATTTGATTTCTTCTAATCAAGTTTAAAGTGCCCATGGCACGGTATTTAAATCACTTTATATTAAACAGGTGTAATCTTTGATGCCTCTAGATTAGCGTTGCACCATTATAACTCAAAATACGCTGTAATTATTTCCTAACGAGCAACTCAGAGATCAGAAGAAAGCGCCGCCTTCCGGTTCTGCTGGGTTTCTCCTTATTTGGCAGCCTAGCACTTCTGCTGCAGTAGGGGGCAGTGCCCAGTAGGGGGCACTTTCACGTCGCGTGAAAGTGAAAGTAAACGCTCGCTAAAAGAAAAGAGAAACACGAGAGGATAACTCTGTGTCTGTGCTACACGGTCTATGGTCAATGGCGGCAGCAGCACTGGCGTTCTCCTCGCTCCAGGTGTCGTTAGGGTTGGGTATTGAAAGGGTTTCATTCGGTACCGGTGTCATTTTGATACTTTTATCAAGCCTCGCTGCAGAGTTCTGGACCAGCTGAAGGCCATAAAGGGCTTTTTGGTTCAAACATGTGAAAAGTGTGTTACAGTAATCTAGACGGGAGGAGATAAAAGCATGAAGAACCATTTCCAGTTCAGGTTTTGACACCAATGTACAAAACATTCACTGTACAATTATTAACTGAACATCAACTCAATCTATTGATTAACAATGGAAAATGGAAATACAATCCTAAAGACTGAACTGACACTCAGATTGGTGCTCCTTGGTGTTCTTGTTGTCACACAGTGAAAATTTGGTTTTGATTTTAAGTTTTATTTATTTGCATGTTTTTGTCCTGTTTTTATTTATTGCATGTTTTATACTGTTTTAATGTTGTTTGTTTTTAATTCTTTGGATCACTGTGGACTGATTTTAACATGACTGATAATCACTATCACCTGTTGTAAGTGGGCGTGTCCAGGAGACAACTTATTTAGGTGCCACTCAGGTTGGCAGAGCGACAGAGAGAGTGAATTGGACAGAAAAGAAAAGGACAGACAATGAAGGAAATGAAAGGTGTGCTGAAGGAAAAAAAGGAGAAGCAGCAGGATGTGAGGAGGAGGCAGATCGGCTGTCCCAGTGAGCGGTGAGGAATTGAGCGTCTGGTCCTCGCAGCTGGAGCAAGGACTGGTGGGACGCGCTGCGAGTGAGTGGTGGCCAGCATGGAGTGGACCAGTGCCCTTGCTCTGCGGGGTGAAGAGATGCGAGGAGCCGCAGCTGCTATCACAGCTGGACTGCTGCAGGGACAGGGAGATGGCCGAGTGCGCTGGTCGGGGTTGTGTTGCCTGCGGCAGCCTGCTGCGTGCGTGTCACGTGACATTTGTGTGCTACAGGCTACAGCTTAATAACGGCAAACACCAGAGGGCGTAATTATTTTGGGGCACCGAAATTCATAAATTCATGTTGTATTTCGGTCTGGTTAGTACCAATGATGTAACGGTCGGTCCCATACCCGTACCGAACTTCGGTACCCAACCCTAGGTGTCGTGAACGTGCATGTGGGCGGAGAATTAGACCATATAAGCAAGTCTGGATCGCTATGACCTCATAGTGGGCTAGGAGTGAAAAGAACGGTTTGAAACCTGGGTCTGAAATCTTGAAAATTCTCACTAGCTGTACTAGGAGACAGATAGATGCCATTTTTTTACACGTTCTGGCAGGTTTAAGGTGAGAACTCAACGTTGCAACATGACAGATAAGTCAGAAAACACGGAAAACCATGACATGGGCCCTTTGAATGAATGGACGCCGTATGATTTGACCACTCGCTCCCTGGAAGAGCTTTAAGGTAAAGTGTGTTTCTGTTTCTGTAGGGTAGACATGTAGTAGAGTAGTAACACAGTAGTGTAGTACTATATCAGAGTAATAGAGTAGTTACATAGTGTAGTACTATATCAGAGTAGTAGTAGAGTAGTACCACAGTAGTGTAGTACTATATCAGAGTAATAGAGTAGTTACATAGTGTAGTACTATATCAGAGTAGTAGTAGAGTAGTAACACAGTAGTGTAGTACTATATCAGAGTAATAGAGTAGTTACATAGTGTAGTACTATATCAGAGTAGTAGTAGAGTAGTAACACAGTAGTGTAGTACTATATCAGAGTAATAGAGTAGTTACATAGTGTAGTACTATATCAGAGTAGTAGTAGAGTAGTAACACAGTAGTGTAGTACTATATCAGAGTAGTAGAGTAGTAACACAGTATTGTAGTACTATATCAGAGTAGTAGTAGAGTAGTAACACAGTAGTGTAGTACTATATCAGAGTAATAGAGTAGTTACATAGTGTAGTACTATATCAGAGTAGTAGTAGTGTAGTACTATATCAGAGTAATAGAGTAGTTACATAGTGTAGTACTATATCAGAGTAATAGAGTAGTTACATAGTGTAGTACTATATCAGAGTAGTAGTAGAGTAGTAACACAGTAGTGTAGTACTATATCAGAGTAGTAGTAGAGTAGTAACACAGTAGTGTAGTACTATATCAGAGTAGTAGTAGAGTAGTAACACAGTAGTGTAGTACTATATCAGAGTAGTAGAGTAGTAACACAGTAGTGTAGTTCTATATCAGAGTAATAGAGTAGTTACATAGTGTAGTACTATATCAGAGCAGTAGAGTAGTAACACAGTATTGTAGTACTATATCAGAGTAGTAGAGTAGTAACACAGTAGTGTAGTACTATATCAGAGTAGTAGAGTAGTAACACAGTATTGTAGTACTATATCAGAGTAGTAGAGTAGTAACACAGTATTGTAGTACTATATCTGTTAGAGATTTTACTCTTAGAAACCCCGAGATCTAAAGAACAGAATCAGACCAGACAGTTAGTTTAAGTTTTTTGAGCATTGTGGATGAGAGACCACCCCTTCTGCTGGTTAGGCATCGGAGTGGAACTCTGCCGGGATCTTTTCTCAGCTCAGTATTTATTAGAACACAGGTTGCCCAACATCACATGATTGCATTCATGACAAAAAGATAAGAATCCGCTGCAGTTGGTTTATTACTGTTCACAGGTAGCTAACTAATAACTTTTTCCGTTGATGTTGCTGATTCAAAACAAAGTTCTGCTGATATCTCACAAGAATGGAATGTGTTTTGATTGTTCAAAACCCTTAGTCCGTGCATCGAAAGCTGATGCTGAAAATTAAAAGGTTACAAGCAGGATACATTTGTAAGCAGACATGAATCATAATAATTAAAAACTCCTTCAATATCAGAGTAGTAGAGTAGTAACACAGTATTGTAGTACTATATCAGAGTAGTAGAGTAGTAACACAGTATTGTAGTACTATATCAGAGTAGTAGAGTAGTAACACAGTATTGTAGTACTATATCAGAGTAGTAGAGTAGTAACACAGTATTGTAGTACTATATCAGAGTAGTAGAGTAGTAACACAGTATTGTAGTACTATATCAGAGTAGTAGAGTAGTAACACAGTATTGTAGTACTATATCAGAGTAGTAGAGTAGTAACACAGTATTGTAGTACTATATCAGAGTAGTAGAGTAGTAACACAGTATTGTAGTACTATATCAGAGTAGTAGAGTAGTAACACAGTATTGTAGTACTATATCAGAGTAGTAGAGTAGTAACGCAGTATTGTAGTACTATATCAGAGTAATAGAGTAGTTACATAGTGTAGTACTATATCAGAGTAGTAGTAGAGTAGTAACACAGTAGTGTAGTACTATATCAGAGTAGTAGAGTAGTAACACAGTATTGTAGTACTATATCAGAGTAGTAGAGTAGTAACACAGTATTGTAGTACTATATCAGAGTAGTAGAGTAGTAACACAGTATTGTAGTACTATATCAGAGTAGTAGAGTAGTAACACAGTATTGTAGTACTATATCAGAGTAGTAGTAGAGTAGTAACACATTAGTGTAGTACTATATCAGAGTAGTAGAGTAGTAACACAGTATTGTAGTACTATATAAGAGTAGTAGAGTAGTAACACAGTATTGTAGTACTATATCAGAGTAGTAGAGTAGTAACACAGTATTGTAGTACTATATCAGAGTAGTAGAGTAGTAACACAGTATTGTAGTACTATATCAGAGTAGTAGAGTAGTAACACAGTATTGTAGTACTATATCAGAGTAGTAGAGTAGCAAAGCTGATCTCTGCTCTTATGGTGAAACCAGACTCATCTATTTCTGTCTAAGATAACGTGTTGTTTTGGACTTTTAATGAACGTTAATACTAACGTGTTCAGTCAGGAGCGATCAGAACACCTTGATCGTCATGCCCCCCCCCCGCTGTCGGCAGTGAGCGGCGCTGCGTGAGCCGAGAGGTGATCAGAAGTCGTTTCACCATTTAATTTGTTTTTATATGATTAAACATTTTATTTAAACATTGGACTGACATCTTGAGTTAAATATTGTTTGTATCTAATGAGCATTGAGCAGGAAAATGTTGCAGTGTTCTACAAAATGAATAGACATCAAAGTTTTTTCTCTTCTATTTTTCTTTCTGCTGATCCAAAAAATGATCCAATGTATGACTGAAATCCATAATCCGATCCAATCCGTGAGTTTTTCACCCAACACTAGTGTGACGCACACAAAAAACAGCCAACAGCGACAACTTATATTCATCACCATCCCCACCAACCCCCACCCACCCCCACAGACGTATACCAGACAAGAGCGCCAAGTTCTCCCTTGAGAACATATGATGAAAAATTGTGTGCACTCCTGATGAGTAGTAGTGTAGTAGTTTAGTAATAGATTAGAATAGTAGTGTAGTAACATATTAGTGTAGTGTTACGACCCAGCTCATCTAGTGATAAAGTAACATTACTACCAGACTGTCTTGGTGAACTGACAAGCAGTTTATTGTTAGGTGTTTAAAAACAACATTTTCCTAACAAAAAGGTCAAATAAATATTTCTATCTAACAAAACATCTCCTAACTAGCCTCCACTGAGGAATACAGACTGAATTTTATTTGAATATAAACAACAAAAGGGGTTTAGTGAAAACAAGACAAAAACCCATAACCAAACCAAAGCCAACCTAAAGAAACCACGCAGTGACAACCACTGAGGGAGAAACTACTGGAATAGAAAGGTAAGTCTACCTAGTTTACAAAGTACCAGAGAAACAGTCGGTTACAAAGCACACCAAACAGACCACCTCTAGGGCGAACTGCTTAAACCTAATGAGGCAACACAGCTGAAGCTTGTCTTTTATAGTCTTGGTCTGTCAGCGATTGGTGGAGCTGAGAATGAATGAACCAATCAGGAGCAGCTGGAGGATGAGCCAACAGGCAGTGAATCCCAGGTGTGTGATGGCACAGCAGAGCAGAGCAGCCAGAAAACCTGCAGAAAACTCACAAATGGCCACAGGCCAAAACACCCCCCCTTAAACTGAACTAAATGGTTAATAACCTAAATCTAGACACAAATAAACATTGACATCTTGATATGGCATCAGTTTGATATTGGGCTACATCCAAGGTAAACCTCAAAGTGCTGCAGTGCCAGAATCAAAGCCAGTGTTTACTTCTCGACAGTGGAGTAATATAGCTGGCTACCATTAAACTTACAAGAAAAGCAGCAAACGGATGATCAGCTCCATCTGAACCCTCCTGCAAGAGAACAGCTCCAGCTCCCACTGCCCTGGCATCAACATCTAGCCTAAAAGGTCTAGTTAGATCAGGAGCAGAAAGCACAGCTGAGTGACACAAAAGGTCTTTCACAGTCTCAAAGGCACGTTGGCACTCAGATGACCAGGTAAAGGCTGCTTTGGAACTTAACAGGTCAGTTAGGGGATGAACAATGGTTGAGAAGTTACAACAGAAGATCCTGTAGTAACTGGTCATGCCCAGGAATCAGCCCAGAGCCCTTCTGTCCTGGGGAAGGGGAAACTGAAGGCTGGCTTCAACTTCTGCCTGTACAGGACGAACATATATAACCCTGACCAACTGGCCTGCATAGATACGTGACTGTTGCCTTTCCAAAAATCACACTTGGCTAGGTTCAATGTAAGTGAGGCGTCTGGTGAATACTTGTCTTAAAACAGACATGTGGTCTGCCCAGGTGGGTGTGTGAACAACAAGGTCCTCCAGGTAAGCACTGCAATTGTATAACCCGGACAGAAGGTGATTGATCAGTTTCTGAAAGGCGGCGGTTGCGTTGCTCATTCCAAAAGCGATCACCTTGTACTGCAAGACCTGATCAGGGTCATGAATGCAGAAATCTCTGAAGCTCTTTCTGTAAGTGGTACCTGCCAATACCCCTTTAGTAAGTCCAACTTACTCACAAAACGGGCTTCTCCAATAGCATCTACACAATCATCAACACGTCACAGAGTACTACTGTCACAGAATTAACCTTATGGAAATTGGTGATGAAACGGGCTGTTCCATCAGGCCTGCTGTCCAGAAGACACGGGGAACCCCATGGGCTTGAACTGGGTCTAGTAAACCCATGATGTGCTGTGTAGTCTGTTTCATTTCTCATTAATGTTCTCTTAATAGGGTTGACTCTGTAGCAGGGGCGTGGCTATAGGTGGGTCTGGGCCCACCCACTGTGAACCAGGGCCCACCCAATCAAATGCCTTCAACAAAATTATATATAAATTTGTTTATTTTTGAGGGGTGTCATTTAAGTTATAAAATGAAATGAAATAGAATACATTTTACATTAACAACATGAATGTGTTGTGATGATTTCAGTTAACTATTATCTATTACATCATTTGCAAGTCTTGCTGTCATTGGCTATTTTGAATAATTTCTGAACTCTCCAGACAGCTGCTACTAACTGTGCATGCTGCTGTGACCTGTAGTGTCAACCAAAGCATTTTAGAAATGGCAAAACAAATGTTTATTTTAAAGTTTTTCTAAAAACAAAAAGTGGAGGACCTGGCTGAAGTTGTCAGTGAACAAAACCTGTTACAGGTTTACTGTGCTTTGGAATTTGGATGCTTTGTTCAACGATTTTTCAGTCGGTTTTGGTGGTTTCTCGATCTTTTACAGTTCACCTTTTGCAGTCTTGGTTTTGTGCACATTTTCATGATTTAAAAAATGTTTTTAAACGCATTGTGTCTTGACGACCTCCTCCGTGCAGCGGAGAGCAGCGTGTCCTGACTCCTCTCTGCGCGCTGACAAAGAGTCTGGATGAGTCGCACCCTTATGCTCCTTTCTCTTTATGAGCTTCTTTGTCTGCAGCAAGGTGGGAATGAAAATCTAGACTTTTACAGGTAGAAAATATGTTTTTAACTGATTGACAGACTGCAGAATCAGAACCATGGACAGCAGCATGCTGTCTCCAAACGGTGCGCTCCTCACCTTCTCCTTCCTCTCTCTCTCTGTCCGACCTGAAATAATTAACGTAATAATTTAACCCAACCCGATGGCTCGGACTGAAATTGGGACCTTTAGTGATAAACACAGAGCAGCTCTCAGATCACTTCTCAGCATCAGCTGTGTTTTTTTTACTGCAACGAAGCACAGTGTCCATCAGACGCGATCAGAAACATCAATTAAATGATTTATTCAGCCGTTCTGATGGTCAGGTTGTGTTTAAACGAGATCAAGGTGTGAAAGTGTTAATGCCTGTCTGAGAGAAGTGTATAAAGTGTGTAATGAGGGGTTTTACAGCCTTAAAATATCTGGAATAATTGTAAAATATAAAACTGATACTTGGTGGATTTCACCGCAATTGTGGGTTATTTTTAGAACGTAACTCCCAGAATAAACGAGGAATCACTGTATAGACACAGATCTGCTTAAACAAAAGTGACATTTAGGAAATAAACTGATTTTCAATTACATTTATTGGGCCCACCCATTTTTTATTAGGCCCAGCTGAAAATCTATTTCTGGCTACGCCACTGCTCTGTAGGGGTGCTGTTTGATGGGTTTAGCACCACCCACATCAATGTCATGTTTGATAAGGTTAGTGCATGTTGGTGCATCATCAAAGAGTCCTGGGAACCCTTGTATAAGAGACATGATACCATTCTTTTGGCTTTCAGTTAAGTATGAGAGGGAGTCACCTAAAACAGCCAACGACTCAGAGTTCACGGAGGACGAAGAGTCAAACTGTCTTCCTGAGCCAAGGGGACTATTTGAGTTGTCAAAACCACACCAGTGGGGCACATGGCTGGACTAACTAGGACAGCATTGGGTGGGACCCCTCGAGTGAAGCATGGCTTTATGGGGACTCTCTTGAGGTCAGGTGTTTCAATCACATAGTCCGTCTCACTCAAACATTGGCGTATTGTACGTGGACCTGAAAACCTGGCGAAAAGTACTGAGCCAAGAGTTGGTAGCAAAGTTAAAACTTTATCACCAACCTTGAACTGTCATGGAACAGCAGAATAGTCATACCTTTCTTCATGTTCTACTGAGAAACAATCAGGGTGTCTTTAGCGAAAGCGCACGAGCGGTGTCACCACTCATGAAAACGGCACACATAATCTAAGACGTTCTTCTTGGGAGTGACTTCTGAATCAAGAAGTTTCTCCTTGAAAGCTCATGTCCAAACACTAGTTTGGCTGGACTAAATCCAAGAGATGCTTGGATAGATTTTCTGGCTGCAAACAGGACAAAGGGTAGATTTCATCCCAGTCTTTTTCAACTTAAGGCAGTACTTACAAAGCATGGACTTTAACGTCTGATGCCACCACTCTAGAGCACCCTGTGACTCAGGATGATAAGCATTAGAGACTGCATGTTGAATGTTTAACTCTTTAAGGACCTGGCTAAACAGTTTAGACTGGAAGTTTGTACCTTGATCCGTTTGTGGCACATGAGGGAGGCCAAACGTGGAGAAGAACTTTGTTAGGACCTTCAACTGAATTAGATGGGATCCTACGCAGTGGGTTTGCCTCAGGATACCTAGATAATACTGTAGTAGCACCATAGTGTAGTAATATAATAATGTAGTAGCATAGTATTGTAGTTGTATAATATTTTAATATTGTAGTAATAGTAGAGTGGATAGAATAGAATAAATCTTTATTGCCCTCCATGGTGAAAAACTTTCTTTAGCTCACTCAAAAGCCACGTATTAATAGAACAGCAGTCGGACCCACAAACCTTTAAAAGTGTGACTGAATGTAACAACATGTTTAAGGTGTTCACCACCACTCTACATTCCTCTGGCAGCAGTTAAATAAAATAAATCCCTGGAGGAGGTGAGTGGAGTGCCTGTGAAAGCATCGAGCATTATTCAGATCAGAGATGAGAGGTGGAGAGTCCTCAGTAACTAAAGTCTATCACAGAGACACTTAACTGTCACATAACTTTTATGGATAGCTAGACAGAGAGAGCTGGACCGCGTTACTGTGATCTTTACTCCTCTCTGGTCTTAGGTAATTACTAACAGCTGTGACATGAAGGGGTATAATCATTCCATTGGTCTGGACAACCGGTGGCATGTCTGGATTTATTCTGACCCTTTCTGTGTGTAAAGGCTAGACGTGTTTTTAGAAAAGCTCCAGAGCGTTTAACTGAATCAGACCAGATGATGAATGTTTGATGTTTTATACAGAAAATAGGGGTTATTGTAAGAAACTGTAGAGTTTTGACTGAAGGGTTTCATTATACTTAATCTGAGGTGCTGATTGTGTGAAGTGCTGTGAAGAACTGGACCCTGTTTTCTAAAATGGGCTCAAGTAAAAACTGTAATGTGACAGCAGAACGCATGATGTACTTTTTATATCTGCAAAATATGAAGTGACTGGAGGCACAGGAAGGAACACAGGACTTAATGTGGTGCATAGAGTGGCAACCAGTAGCAGGATTAACGGAGTCTAACAGACACACAGGGGAACGAGGAGCAGGTGACCTAATCAACTCAGAACAAGGAACACCTGTGGAGGAGTGACCAGAGAAACACAGAGAACATAAACCAGTCCAGAACCAGACCCACAGAACACGGATCATGACCTCTCACCCTCTTCCTCTGACTGACTGGACTCTGTGTTTCCTGGTCCTTGATGTCCTCCTGTTCCTGTCTCATACCTGCTCCGTTTGGTTTGAAGGTTTTGATCTCAGGCTGACTCTGTCCCCTGACCTGAGTCTGACGTTGCTTAAATGATTTGGATTTAGATTGTTTATGTTAAGGTGACTCGCTGACACGGACCAGGGTCAGCCCCTGCAACATTATTGTTGTGGATTATGAACCATTTTGTTTGATTATTAATCATTTACCTCTGCTTCTCTGCAGCCTTACAGCTCCATTAAGCTTTTCCTCTTTGTGTCATCAGAGTTTATCCTGTTAAAAAGGATTGCAAAGCTAATTTCCAGAAAACAAAGAGGGGCAAAGGGAAAAGCTGGAGAAGTTTGTAAAAAACTTTGAAACCTTTTTCTTTGGTGTATTGTCAGGTTTATCTGCTATTCATTACAGCAAAAACCAAATTATTCATGTGTTAACTTTATACCATTAAAGGCATACTTTGCAACTTTTTCACATTTTAAAATCTTATCCTTGAGCCAGTATGTATGTGCTAATATGACCCTTTACAGGGTTAATAAAAAGTCACATAGCCCCATCCGGTGCTTAGATCCATAATACCATGATTGCAAATTCTCAGTTGCCAGTCCGGTGGAAGTCTCACAAAGTCACGTGTCTCACGAGGGTTAGGCTAACCCAAAGTGGCTAGCTGTTATGCTAGTGCTGGAGTGTTTTTAGCTCATGATTTCTGCTCTTTTTTAATCTCTCCCTGCTTGAACACAGTGATTTCTTTGAATGAGTAAATAACCGCTCATGTAGAAAGCTATGAAGGCTGAGGAGACATCTCAGTTAGATTTAGGTGTTTCTGACCATAAACAACGGTGCTAACGTTTTTACGGCAGTGATTTTAAACGAACACCAGGGGGAGCCACAACAAGCACAACTGCATATTATCACTTTAAGGTAAAGCTTATTTAACATATTTAACCTTCACTTTAGAAAACTGATCTGGATCCAGGAGCTAGTTTTAGAAGAAGTTTTATTTATACAGCGCCTTTCAAGATAGCAATGACAAGGTGCTTCACAGAAAAAATTAAATTAAAAAGCAAACAATATAACAACTATATGTGGTGTCCAGACCTCAGGGACCTGCAGGGCGAGTACGGCTGGAGAAGATTGCTGATGTAGGTGGGAGCTTGATCATGTAGGGCCTGGTGAACCAGAACCAGGAGCTCAAATTGAATTCTGGAGTTTATGAGCAGTCAGTGGAGCTGGTAGAGTAGTGGGGTGACATGAGTGGATTTGGAGGATTTAGTTACAGTATTCTGAACAACTGTAACCAGTCCAGTGAGGTTTTCTCCAAACAGCTGAAGAGTGAATTGCAATAGTCTAGATGGGACGAGATGAATGCATTGATAACAATGTCGAGTTTGGAGCGTGACAGAATAGGACTGAGCTTAGCAATGTTCCTGAGATGAAAGAAGGAGGAGCAAACCAGAGAACTGATCCAGGGTGAGAGCTGGGTCAAAGGTTACACCCAGATTTCTGACTGAGGGTTTGATAAATGAGGCAAAGGGACCAAGAGAATCCCTGACCTCGGGGACTAGCTTATCGGAAGCACAGACGAGGATTTCAGTCTTTGATTCATTTCATTGTAAGACGTTCTCAGTCATCCAGTGTTTAACAGAGTCTAAACATGACAGTAGCAGCTGTAGTTTAGACATCTCATGGGGTTTAAAGGAGACGTACAGCTGAATGTCATCGGCATAGAGTTGGTAGGAGAAAGAGTTCAGGATGTGCTGAAGGGGGAGCAGATAAAGGAGAAACAGCAAAGGGCCCAGGACTGAACCTTGTGGGACTCCATGGGTGAGGGGGGTAGAGGATGACCTGTATGTGGAGACAGCCACAGAGAAATAACGCTCTGAGAGAAATGAGGAGAACCATTCTAGAACCGGCCCTGATAGACCTACCCAGTGTCTCAGCCTATCAAGTAGCCTGTGATGGTCGATGGTATCGAAGGCTGCAGTCAGGTCCAGCAGAACCAGAACAGAGCATTCTCCTGCATCACACTGGGTCAGGATGTCACTGGAGACTCTGAGGAGAGCCGTTTCAGTAGAGTGAGCTCTACGCAAACCTGACTGAAAGATATCAAAATCTTGTGCTTATCTAGAGCTTCTGTGAGCTGTTTGGCTACGACCTTTTCAAGAATCTTGGAGACGAACTACCATTCATCGTACCATACAGACAGAGATTGGTCTGTAGCTGCTGAAGAGAGAAGGGTCAAGATCGGGGTTCTTTAGAGGTGGGTGGATTACGGCACTTTTAAAGCAAGCAGGGACTGCAGAAGTCAGTGAGGTGTTGATTATTGTGAGTATGCTGGGACTGATAGACTGAAAGACATTTTTAAACAGAGATTAAGGTAAAATGTCGAGAGGGCAGGTAGGGACTTTCAGAGCTGACCAGTTTAATTAGTTCGGGTAAAGAAAGAGGATTGAGTCTGTCTAACATAACGGGCCGGGCTGGAGTCAGAAGAGACAGAGATGAGGCAGAGGGAGAGATGCTGGATCTGACCTTGTTAACTATCAACAAAGGACAGAAAGTTTTAACAGCCTGCATCAAGAGTGGATTGGAGCAGAGGGTGTGGCAGGGGAGACGATGTTACTGTTGGTGTTGAACAGCACCTTAGAATTACCTTTGCTCCTCGACACCAAGACAGAAAAGTATGCAGCCCTTGCATCTCTCACTGCAGAGTTAAGAGACCAGGAGATCCTTTAGATGGAGCAGGTGAACATGGAGATGAGTTTTCTTCCACAGGCGCTCAATTTGTCTACAGCAGCGCTTCCGGCTGTGAATGCTGTCATTAATCCAGGGAGTAGAGTTTGACACAGGGACGGATTTGGTTCTAATGGGGCAGATGTTGTACGGTGATCATTTAGACCTATATCCAACTTATCCTTTTAAAATTCTCCAAAGATTTTATTTAATCTGCTTGTTCCTGAGAACAATCTGACTATCATTTGTAATGAATCTGATTTTATTCCAGCTGAGTCACAGTTACTGTAATCAGCTGTCCTGAATCTGGACCTGAAGGATCTGGACTTGTTGCTTTGAGATGACCTGATGTGACCTGAAGCTTTAGAAATAATCTGAATATACAGTAAATGAATTTAATCTATGGGTTTCTGGTTATTACTACCAGCTTGTTTTATGATGATGTTCTTAACATGTTCCAAGATGATTGATTTCTGAAGTTAAAGCTGTAGTGTATAGAAGTGGTGAGGGTTTTAAACCAAACTCTTGGCTGCTGCAACAGTCTGAACTTTAGCTGCAGCTGTTCTCTACCAATTAGTGCAGGCTATGTGCAAAGGGGCACGGACCAGCGATAGGTTAATACCCACTGTCCACGTGTTCTCACCGCCCTGAGCCTTTTGCACACATTGTGTTGATAAGCCTGACATTAATATGTGCATTGACATTTTGAGGTAGTCTAGGTACCTATCTCCAAAGAGGATTACTTTAGTTCACTAACACTTCTTCCATCACTCCCACAGTTTTAATGATTTCCCTCTGGAATCAAAGACACATTCATTAATGGTTTAGTACAAATCTGATCAGGTTTAACAGCTTGATGACAAAAATCATGTTAAAGAGCAGGTTGAGAGAGAGAGAGAGTGAAGATGGAAAAATATCAATATCAACGAACTCGGAACTATGAAGGTTTGTGAAGGCCATGTTGAAGAAAAGCATAAGAATAATGTAAAAATGTCAAGAAAGAAGGTAAAAATGATGAAGAAAATGTCAAAACGCCTTACAGACAAAACTGCAAGTGCTGGAAGAGAAAGTGTATTTTATCTAGAGTGGTATAGTTGAGCACACCCACTGTTTCTAACTGGTACTGCAGCTCAATAGTAGAAATGAATGACTGCAGCAGCACCATAGCATGCTACTTTTAAAATGATGGACAAAGTTTGTCACACAGTGGGAATTTGATTGTTGTTTTTAAAGCTTTTATTTGCATGATTTTTCCTGTTTTTATGTTTTATTTTGGCATGTTTTTATAGTTTTTACGTTTGTTTTAGTTGTGGATCACTGTGGACATTCTTTTAACATGATTGAAATCACCTGTGCGAGTGGGCGTGTCTAGAAGGTCACCTATTTAGGTGCGACTCAGGCTGGCGGATGGAGGCAGAAAGAGGCACAGAAAGAAGGAGAAATGTGAGTGGAGAAGGCGGAGAGGTGAAAGGTGTGCTGGAGGAGCCAGGAGGGACAGCGGCTGATGTGGGGAGCTGGTGAGGAGGAGGCCGATCGGTGGTCCGGAGGAGCGGCGAGGAGTCGAGCATCCTGTCCCCGCAGCTGGCGCGGGGACCAGAGTGACGTGCTGTGGGCGAGTGACGGCGTGGGATGGAGTGGACCGCACCCTTTGGATCGGGGCCCTTGCTTTGCGGGGCGAGGAGGTGCGGGAGGCCGCCGCCGTCACTGCCGTTGGACTGCCGCGGGACCATCCGAGGGAGACGGCCGAGAGTGCAGGTCGGGAACCCCCCCTGCACTTCCCTCCTCCACGAGACTGATATACCGCAGAGGGGTCAGCCTGGAAATCCTGGGTCCAGCACACCTGGACTTTTAAGTGGGTTTTTTTATAAAAGATGACTTTTTATGGCCATTTTTATATGGATTTTAGTTGTTTTTTAAATATTTTTTTATAACCTCTCAACCTTATATAAAGACACTTGTTTAATCCAGTCCGTTGTCTCCTGAGTCTCTGTCCATTTTGGAGTCTGCACCTGCTCTCCACCTGTATCCGACCGCGGAGGGGCGGCGCTTGGGCTTTACAACCTTCAGCGTTGCCCCCGGTTACAAGTTCACCAAACATCCGAGTGGACTTAACTCTATAGTCAGTCTTTTCTGGAGATCCTGATCTGCAGATCTGAGCTGTGACCACGTCTCCTCTGAGTTGATACAGTATCTATAAGCAATGTTGCCACAGTTACTTTGAAAAAGTAATCCAACTACTGATTACGCCCTTAAAAAGTAACTTAGTTACTTAACTGACTACTTGATTTTAAAAGTAACTAAGTTAGATTACTAGTTACATTTTTAGTTACTTTATTAGTGACATTCAGCTGCCGATGACTCCTCTTCCGCCTCGACATTAAAATAACCTCCAATTTTACTAAAACTCTTTATTAGAAGTGAATTTTAACAGCAAGTCAATAAAAAGGATCTCCAGACTTTAAAGTTGAACTTAAAAACTATTTCCTAAAAAAAAGACTTGTTTTTATGAAATATAAATTAAAGACACTTTCTTGACCTGACATTTAACACTTTTATGGCAAAACTACTTTTTATAAAATAACTTGTTTATTACTGTAACTATCAAATTTATTTTAACATATTTTATGAACATCAGAACATTTTAATGAGCATTAGAACAAACCTTAATGTTATCATTTTATCTGACACAGACTCTAAATTCTGACTGTATTTATTCCAGATAGAAAACGATCATCTCTCTCCTCCATTGTTTCTGTTGGCGTAACAATAATCTGTAACGTGACTTAATCTAACATTCTGATCAGCTCCTCTGCTCTGTTCTCTCAGATTCACCTGTTAGTTTGAAGTGTATGGAGGAATATTTGTGCCATCTGCTTGAGCGAGATGGCACAAATTTTCCTCCATACTAGACACTGTAGTCTAATGGCTAATGAAAGGAACTCCCATACCTGAGTGTGTGGGTTCAATCCCTGGTTGAAACCATTTTTGATTATGTGTTTAAATGTTACTGTTTAGAGATCGGGAAGAGAATCACGCGCGAGCAGAGAGCAGTCTGAGCGCGAGCAGAGAGCAGTCTGAGCGCGAGCAGAGAGCAGTCTGAGCGCGAGCAGAGAACAGTCTGAGCGCGAGCAGAGAGCAGTCTGAGCGCGAGCAGAGAGCAGTCTGAGCGCGAGCAGAGAATAGTCTGAGCGCGAGCAGAGAATAGTCTGAGCGCGAGCAGAGAATAGTCTGAGCGCGAGCAGAGAGCAGTCTGAGCGCGAGCAGAGAGCAGTCTGAGCGCGAGCAGAGAGCAGTCTGAGCGCGAGCAGAGAGCAGTCTGAGCGCGAGCAGAGAGCAGTTTGAGCGCGAGCAGAGAATAGTCTGAGCGCGAGCAGAGAATAGTCTGAGCGCGAGCAGAGAATAGTCTGAGCGCGAGCAGAGAGCAGTCTGAGCGCGAGCAGAGAGCAGTTTGAGCGCGAGCAGAGAGCAGTCTGAGCGCGAGCAGAGAGCAGTCTGAGCGCGAGCAGAGAGCAGTCTGAGCGCGAGCAGAGAGCAGTCTGAGCGCGAGCAGAGAGCAGTCTGAGCGCGAGCAGAGAGCAGTTTGAGCGCGAGCAGAGAGCAGTCTGAGCGCGAGCAGAGAGCAGTCTGAGCGCGAGCAGAGAGCAGTCTGAGCGCGAGCAGAGAGCAGTCTGAGCGCGAGCAGAGAGCAGTTTGAGCGCGAGCAGAGAATAGTCTGAGCGCGAGCAGAGAGCAGTCTGAGCGCGAGCAGAGAAGATCTGAGCGCGAGCAGAGAGCAGTCTGAGCGCGAGCAGAGAGCAGTTTGAGTGCGAGCAGAGAGCAGTCTGAGCGCGAGCAGAGAGCAGTCTGAGCGCGAGCAGCGAGCAGTCTGAGCGCGAGCAGAGTATTGTCTGAGCGCGAGTTGAGAGCAGTTTGAGCGCGAGCAGAGAGCAGTCTGAGCGCGAGCAGAGAGCAGTCTGAGCGCGAGCAGAGAGCAGTCTGAGCGCGAGCAGAGAATAGTCTGAGCGCGAGCAGAGAATAGTCTGAGCGCGAGCAGAGAGCAGTTTGAGTGCGAGCAGAGAGCAGTCTGAGCGCGAGCAGAGAGCAGTTTGAGCGCGAGCAGAGAGCAGTCTGAGCGCGAGCAGAGAGCAGTCTGAGCGCGAGCAGAGAATAGTCTGAGCGCGAGCAGAGAATAGTCTGAGCGCGAGCAGAGAGCAGTTTGAGCGCGAGCAGAGAGCAGTCTGAGCGCGAGCAGAGAGCAGTCTGAGCGCGAGCAGAGAGCAGTCTGAGCGCGAGCAGAGAGCAGTCTGAGCGCGAGCAGAGAGCAGTTTGAGCGCGAGCAGAGAGCAGTCTGAGCGCGAGCAGAGAGCAGTCTGAGCGCGAGCAGAGAATAGTCTGAGCGCGAGCAGAGAGCAGTTTGAGCGCGAGCAGAGAGCAGTCTGAGCGCGAGCAGAGAATAGTCTGAGCGCGAGCAGAGAGCAGTCTGAGCGCGAGCAGAGAATAGTCTGAGCGCGAGCAGAGAGCAGTCTGAGCGCGAGCAGAGAGCAGTCTGAGCGCGAGCAGAGAGCAGTCTGAGCGCGAGCAGAGAGCAGTCTGAGCGCGAGCAGAGAGCAGTCTGAGCGCGAGCAGAAAACAGTCTGAGCGCGAGCAGAAAGCATACTGAGCGCGAGCAGAAAACAGTCTGAGCGCGAGCAGAAAGCATACTGAGCGCGAGCAGAGAACAGTCTGAGGGCGAGCACAGAGCGGTCTGAGAGCAAGCAGAGCTGGCAGAGCAAGGAGTTTGTCAGAGTTGTGCGCACACGCCTCAAATTTTTGTGCGCTCACATAGATGTGTGCGCTCAAGTCAGTGTCACCGCTCGCTCAAGCAGATGGCACCGCTCGCTCAAGCAGATGGCACAAATATTCCTCCATATGCTCGCACTCAAACTGCTCTCTGCTCGCGCTCAGACTGCTCTCTGCTCGCACTCAAACTGCTCTCTGCTTGCGCTCAGACTGCTCTCTGCTCGCACTCAAACTGCTCTCTGCTCGCGCTCAGACTATTCTGTGCTCGCCCTCAGACTGTTCTCTGCTCGCGCTCAGTATGCTTTCTGCTCGCGCTCAGACTGTTTTCTGCTCGCGCTCAGTATGCTTTCTGCTCGCGCTCAGTCTGCTTTCTGCTCGCGCTCAGACTATTCTCTGCTCGCGCTCAGACTATTCTCTGCTCGCGCTCAGACTGCTCTCTGCTCGCGCTCAGACTGCTCTCTGCTCGCGCTCAGACTGCTCTCTGCTCGCGCTCAGACTGCTCTCTGCTTGC
>SSNR01000288.1:725420-760449 GCA_006937965.1 Callopanchax toddi
GCAGAGAGCAGTCTGAGCGCGAGCAGAGAGCAGTCTGAGCGCGGGCAGAGAGCAGTCTGAGCGCGAGCAGAGAGCAGTCTGAGCGCGAGCAGAGAGCAGTCTGAGCGCGAGCAGAGAGCAGTTTGAGCGCGAGCAGAGAATAGTCTGAGCGCGAGCAGTCTGAGCGCGAGCAGAGAATTGTCTGAGCGCGAGCAGAGAATAGTCTGAGCGCGATCAGAGAGCAGTTTGAGCGCGAGCAGAGAAGAGTTTGAGCGCGAGCAGAGAGCAGTCTGAGCGCGAGCAGAGAGCAGTCTGAGCGCGAGCAGAGAGCAGTCTGAGCGCGAGCAGAGAGCAGTCTGAGCGCGAGCAGAGAAAAGTCTGAGCGCGAGCAGAGAATACTCTGAGCGCGAGCAGAGAATAGTCTGAGCGCGAGCAGAGAGCAGTTTGAGCGCGAGCAGAGAGCAGTCTGAGCGCGAGCAGAGAACAGTCTGAGCGCGAGCAGAGAACAGTCTGAGCGCGAGCAGAGAGCAGTCTGAGCGCGAGCAGAGAGCAGTCTGAGCGCGAGCAGAGAGCAGTCTGAGCGCGAGCAGAGAGCAGTTTGAGCGCGAGCAGAGAGCAGTCTGAGCGCGAGCAGAGAATAGTCTGAGCGCGAGCAGAGAATAGTCTGAGCGCGAGCAGAGAATAGTCTGAGCGCGAGCAGAGAATAGTCTGAGCGCGAGCAGAGAGCAGTCTGAGCGCGAGCAGAGAGCAGTCTGAGCGCGAGCAGAGAGCAGTCTGAGCGCGAGCAGAGAATAGTCTGAGCGCGAGCAGAGAATAGTCTGAGCGCGAGCAGAGAGCAGTCTGAGCGCGAGCAGAGAGCAGTCTGAGCGCGAGCAGAGAGCAGTCTGAGCGCGAGCAGAGAGCAGTCTGAGCGCGAGCAGAGAGCAGTTTGAGCGCGAGCAGAGAGCAGTCTGAGCGCGAGCAGAGAGCAGTCTGAGCGCGAGCAGAGAGCAGTCTGAGCGCGAGCAGAGAGCAGTCTGAGCGCGAGCAGAGAATAGTCTGAGCGCGAGCAGAGAATAGTCTGAGCGCGAGCAGAGAGCAGTCTGAGCGCGAGCAGAGAGCAGTTTGAGCGCGAGCAGAGAGCAGTCTGAGCGCGAGCAGAGAGCAGTCTGAGCGCGAGCAGAGAATAGTCTGAGCGCGAGCAGAGAGTACTCTGAGGGCGAGCAGAGAGCAGTTTGAGCGCGAGCAGAGAACAGTCTGAGCGCGAGCAGAGAACAGTCTGAGCGCGAGCAGAGAGCAGTCTGAGCGCGAGCAGAGAGCAGTTTGAGCGCGAGCAGAGAGTAGTCTGAGCGCGAGCAGAGAATAGTCTGAGCGCGAGCAGAGAGCAGTCTGAGCGCGAGCAGAGAATAGTCTGAGCGCGAGCAGAGAGCAGTTTGAGCGCGAGCAGAGAGCAGTCTGAGCGCGAGCAGAGAGTAGTCTGAGCGCGAGCAGAGAATAGTCTGAGCGCGAGCAGAGAATAGTCTGAGCGCGAGCAGAGAGCAGTCTGAGCGCGAGCAGAGAGCAGTCTGAGCGCGAGCAGAGAGCAGTCTGAGCGCGAGCAGAGAGCAGTCTGAGCGCGAGCAGAGAGCAGTCTGAGCGCGAGCAGAGAGCAGTCTGAGCGCGAGCAGAGAGCAGTCTGAGCGCGAGCAGAGAAGAGTTTGAGCGCGAGCAGAGAACAGTCTGAGCGCGAGCAGAGAATAGTCTGAGCGCGAGCAGAGAATACTCTGAGCGCGAGCAGAGAATAGTCTGAGCGCGAGCAGAGAATACTCTGAGCGCGAGCAGAGAATACTCTGAGCGCGAGCAGAGAGCAGTCTGAGCGCGAGCAGAGAGCAGTCTGAGCGCGAGCAGAGAATAGTCTGAGCGCGAGCAGAGAGCAGTCTGAGCGCGAGCAGAGAGCAGTCTGAGCGCGAGCAGAGAGCAGTTTGAGCGCGAGCAGAGAGCAGTCTGAGCGCGAGCAGAGAACAGTCTGAGCGCGAGCAGAGAGCAGTCTGAGCGCGAGCAGAGAGCAGTCTGAGCGCGAGCAGAGAGCAGTCTGAGCGCGAGCAGAGAGCAGTCTGAGCGCGAGCAGAGAGCAGTTTGAGCGCGAGCAGAGAGCAGTCTGAGCGCGAGAAGAGAGCAGTCTGAGCGCGAGCAGAGAGCAGTCTGAGCGCGAGCAGAGAGCAGTCTGAGCGCGGGCAGAGAGCAGTCTGAGCGCGGGCAGAGAGCAGTCTGAGCGCGAGCAGAGAGCAGTCTGAGCGCGAGCAGAGAGCAGTCTGAGCGCGAGCAGAGAGTAGTCTGAGCGCGAGCAGAGAGTAGTCTGAGCGCGAGCAGAGAGCAGTCTGAGCGCGAGCAGAGAGCAGTCTGAGCGCGAGCAGAGAGCAGTCTGAGCGCGAGCAGAGAGCAGTCTGAGCGCGAGCAGAGAGCAGTCTGAGCGCGAGCAGAGAGCAGTCTGAGCGCGAGCAGAGAGCAGTCTGAGCGCGAGCAGAGAATAGTCTGAGCGCGAGCAGAGAATAGTCTGAGCGCGAGCAGAGAGCAGTCTGAGCGCGAGCAGAGAATAGTCTGAGCGCGAGCAGAGAGCAGTCTGAGCGCGAGCAGAGAGCAGTTTGAGCGCGAGCAGAGAGCAGTCTGAGCGCGAGCAGAGAATAGTCTGAGCGCGAGCAGAGAATAGTCTGAGCGCGAGCAGAGAATAGTCTGAGCGCGAGCAGAGAACAGTCTGAGCGCGAGCAGAGAGCAGTCTGAGCGCGAGCAGAGAGCAGTCTGAGCGCGAGCAGAGAGCAGTCTGAGCGCGAGCAGAGAGCAGTCTGAGCGCGAGCAGAGAGCAGTCTGAGCGCGAGCAGAGAGCAGTTTGAGCGCGAGCAGAGAATAGTCTGAGCGCGAGCAGAGGATAGTCTGAGCGCGAGCAGAGAGCAGTCTGAGCGCGAGCAGAGAGCAGTCTGAGCGCGAGCAGAGAGCAGTCTGAGCGCGAGCAGAGAGCAGTCTGAGCGCGAGCAGAGAGCAGTTTGAGCGCGAGCAGAGAGCAGTCTGAGCGAGAGCAGAGAGCAGTCTGAGCGTGAGCAGAGAGCAATCTGAGCGAGAGCAGAGAGCAGTCTGAGCGCGAGCAGAGAATAGTCTGAGCGCGAGCAGAGAGCAGTTTGAGCGCGAGCAGAGAATAGTCTGAGCGCGAGCAGAGAATAGTCTGAGCGCGAGCAGAGAGCAATCTGAGCGAGAGCAGAGAGCAGTCTGAGCGCGAGCAGAGAGCAGTCTGAGCGCGAGCAGAGAGCAGTCTGAGCGCGAGCAGAGAGCAGTCTGAGCGCGAGCAGAGAGAAGTTTGAGCGCGAGCAGAGAGCAGTCTGAGCGCGAGCAGAGAGCAATCTGAGCGCGAGCAGAGAGCAGTCTGAGTGTGAGCAGAGAACAGGTCTGAGCGCGAGCAGAGAGCAGTCTGAGCGCGAGCAGAGAGAAGTCTGAGCGCGAGCAGAGAATAGTCTGAGCGCGAGCAGAGAGCAGTCTGAGCGCGAGCAGAGAGCAGTCTGAGCGCGAGCAGAGAGCAGTTTGAGCGCGAGCAGAGAGCAGTTTGAGCGCGAGCAGAGAATAGTCTGAGCGCGAGCAGAGAATAGTCTGAGCGCGAGCAGAGAATAGTCTGAGGGCGAGCAGTCTGAGCGCGAGCAGAGAGCAGTCTGAGCGCGAGCAGAGAGCAGTTTGAGCGCGAGCAGAGAGCAGTTTGAGCGCGAGCAGAGAGCAGTCTGAGCGCGAGCAGAGAACAGTCTGAGCGCGAGCAGAGAACAGTCTGAGCGCGAGCAGAGAATAGTCTGAGCGCGAGCAGAGAATAGTCTGAGCGCGAGCAGAGAGCAGTCTGAGCGCGAGCAGAGAGCAGTCTGAGCGCGAGCAGAGAGCAGTCTGAGCGCGAGCAGAGAGCAGTCTGAGCGCGAGCAGAGAGCAGTCTGAGCGCGAGCAGAGAGCAGTCTGAGCGCGAGCAGAGAATAGTCTGAGCGCGAGCAGAGAATAGTCTGAGCGCGAGCAGAGAGCAGTCTGAGCGCGAGCAGAGAGCAGTCTGAGCGCGAGCAGAGAGCAGTCTGAGCGCGAGCAGAGAACAGTCTGAGCGCGAGCAGAGAATAGTCTGAGCGCGAGCAGAGAATAGTCTGAGCGCGAGCAGAGAGCAGTTTGAGTGCGAGCAGAGAGCAGTCTGAGCGCGAGCAGAGAGCAATCTGAGCGCGAGCAGAGAGCAGTCTGAGCGCGAGCAGAGAGCAGTCTGAGCGCCAGCAGAAAACAGTCTGAGCGCGAGCAGAGAACAGTCTGAGCGCGAGCAGAGAGCAGTCTGAGCGCGAGCAGAGAGCAGTCTGAGCGCGAGCAGAGAGCAGTCTGAGCGCGAGCAGAGAGCAGTCTGAGCGCGAGCAGAGAACAGTCTGAGCGCGAGCAGAGAATAGTCTGAGCGCGAGCAGAGAGCAGTTTGAGCGCGAGCAGAGAATAGTCTGAGCGCGAGCAGAGAATAGTCTGAGCGCGAGCAGAGAATAGTCTGAGCGCGAGCAGAGAGCAGTCTGAGCGCGAGCAGAGAGCAGTCTGAGCGCGAGCAGAGAATAGTCTGAGCGCGAGCAGAGAGCAGTTTGAGCGCGAGCAGAGAGCAGTTTGAGCGCGAGCAGAGAGCAGTCTGAGCGCGAGCAGAGAATAGTCTGAGCGCGAGCAGAGAGCAGTCTGAGCGCAAGTAGAGAGCAGTCTGAGCGCGAGCAGAGAGCAGTCTGAGCGCGAGCAGAGAGCAATCTGAGCGCAAGTAGAGAGCAGTCTGAGCGCGAGCAGAGAGCAGTTTGAGCGCGAGCAGAGAGCAATCTGAGCGCAAGTAGAGAGCAGTCTGAGCGCGAGCAGAGAGCAGTCTGAGCGCGAGCAGAGAGCAGTCTGAGCGCGAGCAGAGAGCAGTCTGAGCGCGAGCAGAGAGCAGTCTGAGCGCGAGCAGAGAGCAGTCTGAGCGCGAGCAGAGAGCAGTCTGAGCGCGAGCAGAGCTGGCAGAGCAAGGAGTTTGTCAGAGTTGTGCGCACACGCCTCAAGTTTTTGTGCACTCACATAGATGTGTGCGCTCAAGTCAGTGTCACCGCTCGCTCAAGCAGATGGCACAAATATTCCTCCACAGTAGTGGAGAGTTTTTAGGACCTTGGGGAGCTAACATCACTCTTACAGCTCATGTTTCTGCTGCTGCTTTGTTTACCGACTACAGCGTTGTCATGATGAGTGAAGGATACATCAAAACGTCTCTTAGCTGCTTCATTCATCCAGCTTTAGAGCATGATGCAGCTGCTTGTGGCTACATTCAGGCTAGTCGCTCTGCTCGACAGCAGCCTCCAGTCAGCTGTTCCTGCTGAGTCGGTTCTCCATCGGTTCTCAGTCTCACACTCATTAATAAAGTCTAGAGTCTAGACCCCGACGATAAGACAAACCTGTTGTTTCAGAAGAGTTTACAAAAATAATGCCCGGATATTCAGGTAAATACGGTACACGTGAGTCCTCCTGCTGAAGGGACTACACAGCTGTCCTCGTGTTGAAAACGTGACTCGATACCTGACGCCGAGACGCAAGAAGAAAACAAATCATTTTAATAAGGAAATAGACAAAGACAGTAACGCAAAGTAACGCACAGTGGCCTGAAAAAAATAACTTCAATCAGATTACTGGTTTGGAAATAGCAACGTGTTAGATTACTCGTTATTGAAAAATGACAAAATATTAGAGTAATGCGTGACTAAGTAGTGCGTTACCGACAACACTGTTTATAAGACATATTTAAAATCTCAGAAAGAATCTACTGTCACAGTAATTTAATTTTATTATTAAATGATATATTTAAAGTGAAAAGTAAAGCCTCTTAAATAATAATAATACAAATGATAACAGATAGAAGTGGCTCAGACAAGAGATGGCCTTACAACACTGAAATGTATTGAAGCTGAACACTTTCAGTATCCATTAAATCCACAAGCAGCATAATTTTTTTTTAACTATGACATGGAAGATGGCTAACATCACATTAATTACATTAATTAAACTGTATTGTCCTGCTGGGTCATGATTGATCAGGTCTGATTTGACTGTTTGAAAAACTAATAAGTACAAATCATCAGTCAATTCAACTCCCCTTCACTGCCTGTTATTTTTCCTTCCTCCCTTCACCCAAAGACAACAGTTGGGTTAGAGTCACTGCATCGATTTCATATACCAGCTAGTAAAACTAAGTAAAGGCTACCTTCATTACACACATTTCATAACAATAACAAGCATATTAAACACGTTTTCAACAACTGTTAATCTAAAAATGAACCTGGGCATCTGAGACAGACTGGACTGAACTATACGACTAAGTGAAGCCCCACTCAAAGTCCATCACGTTTTTTAGGAGAGTGGCCACATGGGGCCATTTAGAATTCACCATTGTTGTCTTTTTGTGGACCAGCTTCCCCGTCCTCTTTGACGCCACCTTCCCTTGGCTGGTCTTTCTTTCCCTCTCAGGACTGATACCATTGACGTGCCTAAAATGAAATAATAGAGAAAGTACATAAGATATTAGGTGTGGCAAGTAAAATTAATTTAATATGGAACCCTATCACATTAACTGAAAAAAGAATTGAGATATATTTGTATGATAATCATAATCTCCCCTGTGTCTCACAATTATGAGAGAATGATTTGATTTTGATAAAATATTCTATGAGAAGCAAAACATTCATGATTGAGTATTACAACAGAATGCTGCCATTAAAACAGAATTTATTTAACTCTAATTTGAGACATTAGGAAGCACTGTCATATTTGGGAAATTTGTTTGCATTGATTTCTAGGACTTTGGTCTGCAAAGTTCAATAAGTATATACTTTTCGAAGACTAAGTCAACTTTAAAACAGCGGATAGAGAAGGACACAATGTTCAATGAGAGCACCACACATGGCCAGTCTGAACAACCCCATTCCTTAAGATGGGTGCTAAAAGGAAGCAGGTTATGCTTTGACCATCAGAGCATAGCCTGCTTCCGTTTGACACTTTACAGTTGTTGCACCAATCTCCTGCACCTCAAACTTTGATGTGCAGGAGATTGGTGCAACAACCGTAATTGTAAAGTGAATATAAAAGCATGACTTATATTAAATGACAATTCAATGTTCCTGAACAGAGCTGGGAAGAGGAGTAACACATTCAAACAATATTTAAGACAGAAAGTTACCTTTGAACAAACTCCAATGTCTTTGCAGCTTCTTCTTGGTATTCCTGGTTGAACGTAGAAGGTTGTGAAAACTGCTGCAAGTCCAGCGATGAAGGTTTTTTGGAAGCCTTCACAAACAACCTGGCTTTCAATGCTGATCATCCAGTGGTCCAATGTGACTCCATCACCAGCAACTGATGCAGACAGCAATCATGGAAAAAGTATGGGCATAAGAGCCCTATATGAGGATAAGAAGTTCACAGAAAAAGCCACACATTATTTATATATATATATATATATATATATATATATATATATATATATATATATATATATATATATATATATATATATATATAGTTTTTTACTTTTAACTTTATCTTGTCCAACTTGATGTGTTTGCATGGCATTGGTTGGCAGCTATATTTAGTTTTTTAGTGTTTTAGTAGGCCAATGCACATACAAATTGAACTGTTGTGCAAAGCTGGACAGCAATGTGTTCGGTGTATTTACTGCAATGTCTGTGTATTTTGCAGGATAACACACTAAAGACAGATCATAAAAAGTTCCACTGTTCCACTCACTCGCTTTGTTCTATACTCCGTGTAATGCTTTTTTGACACTTACCCAGTAGAATCAGTGGTGGACTGGTAGGGATGGTCAGGGTTCGCTCTGCATCAGCTGCAGTGGCAGACATCTGTAAAACATGGACAACAGTATCCAAATTAAGAAGGGAATTACATGTACAGTCATAGTAGACACAAATAATGTGCCTGACATGTGCAAATGTGTTCCTGCAGGCCTTACCACAAATATTACAAGTTATCATGATTTCACAACTAAATAATTTCTTCAACACACAATCTTTGAAATTCTCTCTCTCAAAAAAAAATTACACAAACAACTAGTTTACTAGTTCAGTGCTGTTAGCTATATTACATCAAGTGCACTTTTGAAGCTACTTTTTAGCATTTAGCATTAACTTGGATAACAGCATCTCCCAAACTCCTTTAAACCATTTTATGTGAAAGAGTACCACAACAAATAGTAACATTGAACCTTGTAACCTGCAAATAAAATGGCCAAGCCAGCTCAAGCCAGTAACACGTCAAACTTTTGGCCACAGTTGCTAATTGAGTGAATGCTAGCTTGCGGCACAAAATTTTAACTCAAAAAACAAACGGTCCATAAAATCTTAACCCAACACAAAATCACATGTCTTATTCTGATCTTTGCAAGATTAATTACCTTCTTAACAAGCCTTGGATGCAGGGTGGATGGAGCGCTGAGCTGAGCTACTGATGAGAACAAGGAAAAGCAGCAGGTGATCCTCGTGAAGATTCATCCAGTTCGGTGCTTTCAGATTAAGAGTCCGAATAAAAACTAATTCTTCTCTTCCTGTTACTGTTTCTTCAATCCTTAATAAACACACTGATGTCCAGGCCTATTTTAAATTTAATGTATTGTCTAATTTTGCTCAGATGTCTAACTGAACAGGCCCAAAGTTTTAACTGAAATAAATACTGTAATTTACCATAAGATTATGGTAGTGTGCTGTAAAAAAATAAATAAATAATACTGCTTTGTACTGTAAGACTTTACAGAAGATTACCGTTAATCTTTTTTCCTCAAAAACTTCAGAATTTACAGTTTTCAGCTATTAATGGAGAACGGTAGCCTAGTGAACTAGACCATCAGTTCTGCTCTGCAGAATTTGGTCTAGCCACGCTCATTGGAACCTTTGCAGCCCACTGATTGGTCCAGTCAGTCTCGTACCGGGCCAATCACAATGCTTAAATGGGTTGGAGGGCAGAATTAACCGATGACGTCAGAGCTCCGACTCTGAATTTAAACAATCATGGCGGCAGTTCGGGAACCGCGTTAGTTTGAAACGTCTTTATATCAACTTTATACGATTTAGATTTGAGCTTTTCTCTAATACGTGAACAGATAGAGGCACCTAAGTATTTTATTTTGAAAGAGGATTTATTGGTCACTTTGCCAACAGGACACGGTAAATCTACCAGCTGGTTCCTGTTTTTGCTAAATGGCTCTAGCGCTATCCAATAGCATGTGCAGACGGATTGATTGACAACTGGTGATCCCGCCCCTATGAATGCGTCGTTTCAGTGGACTGTGGCCAGACTATATATATATCGACATATATAGTCTGGTTTACCAGGCTAGGAGAACGGTATACTACTGTTCAAAATATCTCATTTTTTTACAGTAATTTGTTACAGTTTATATTTAATGTTGTTCCACTTAACCATGATAAAGCACACTAAAGATAGATAACGTTGTGCTTGTCTTCAATTTTGGTACAAATTAAGTTCTCTTAGTTCTGAAATACTCAAAAGAGAAAGTACACAAGTGTACTTATTGTATTATACTGGTTTGTCTGGCTTCCAGTATACTGAAATAAGGTCAGATTTAGTGCTTGGTACCAGGGTAGAGCCAGTCATCGTTTCTATAAGATGAACAAAGAAATCAAAGTTACAGCATCAATAACAGTAAATACACACATAAAGCATACAGACACACAGTGTGTCCTCCTCTGAGCCTAAAGCAACTTAACAAGTGTGAATTGTTAATGACACAGAAATCCAACGTATTGCCTGAATAGTAATATTAAACCAATTTCTTCCTCCATTCTTTAAAACTTTTCCTTAATTGTTCAGCTGGTTTCTATTAAGATGCAAATGGCCCAATTAAAAGAGAGAGCGACAGAGCAGCACAGTGAACTCATTTGACTGCAGACTGTGTCGCCATGCAGCAGAAGGACGACACAACACTTGGATTTAATTCAGTCAAACAATTAACCTGAAACTGGCAGAAGCTCCACACAACGCATGCTGCATTGTTTGAAGGTGACAATGTGGAACATAGAACCTGATGTGATCAAAAACACGGTAGGACACACTGCATCGACACACATTTATATACAGTATATTTAGATCTGAGTGAATTTATGAAGGGATGCAGGATGTAATTCTGCAGAAAGACAAACATTTTTTAAACTACTTTTATTGTGCAGAAGATAATAAAGACAGTAGCCCGCTGTTTTCTGTAGCCTTTTCAAGAACTGAAGCAGCTACTGGCTGCCACCTGGGAATGACAGAAGCTACAGTTCAGTAAATATCTGTAATGTCTGATCAGGGGTATGTGCTGCTAAAAGGAACCTTTTATCTGCAACACTTTAAAACTTTTTTTTCCAGCTGAAAGAAACAGAATACCTTGAAAAGTTGTTAGACTCAAGTCTGTGAAACTTTAGTCTGAACTGCAGCTAATGACACAGAAAATGGTTTGATCTCATTAGAGCTTTTATTTCTACAGCAGCTACAATGTAAGGCCAAGCTGACTCAAAGGAGTCAAAACACATGGTTTTAATTCAAGTGCAATGTCCTTCTCAAAGAGACTCCTTCAACACGACCAAGTACAAATCCTTCATGAACAAAGTAAAGGAAAAAAGACCAAATATAGTTATGTTCCATTAACCTTGCCTGCGTTCACCTCACAGGTACAAATAGGCCTTTACACTAATTGAGGCAATCAGACAAAGCACATGTTCAGCTTCTGTCTTTTCTAAACTCACAGGAAGCCAATTACAGCAAATCTCCCTTCATGATGCAGAGAGAGACGTAATTAGTGGAACAATCCACACTCTCACAGCTGACCAACAGGAGGAAGTAGCTCTTAAAGACGTGTACATCAGGAACAGATCACAAAAAAGTCCTGGTGAAACGTTTCCTTAAAGTCGAACATACTGTAGGCTTTCCAGGCAGCCAGGGCTTATCAACAAAAGTCACACGGGCTCAAAAATAGAACTGCTGCTGCTATCAGAAGGCTTCAGCTCCAATTCAGTTAGCTTCCAGGCTAGAATCCTGACATTTTCAAAGAACATCGTATGCATAATCAGTGGGACAGCCTTAGTTTATTTCAAGTCTGCAGCAATTTACAGCATGCCCACCTCTGGTAGTGTTATTCATAAAGATTTACAAAAATGACGTTTCTCTTTAAGCATGGTATTCAAGGTGACAGTACTGCCTTTCTTCATCATCATCGCCTTGTAGAGCATACGAGTCCATGATAGGCTGAAGTGTGCTTTCACCACACGGCGCCCCATCAGTGACGGCTCGTATTCAACAGCAGCACTACGCTGATTCTCCTTCACCATTTAGTGTCGGAGCACCGACAGTCATCTCATCTCTCCATCAGAGCGCCGATACAATCCACCAACAAGTGGTGGCAGTCTGCTCCCTCCATTGAGTTAATGGTAATCAATTCACCCTGAATCAACAAAAGAGTCCCCGTAGGAGAGGCGCTGATGTAGTCCCATGAGCAGAATGATAACATTTGAAAGAGCGGAGTATAGAATGTGATTTTTTTTTCTCTGTGTGTTTAGTATTTTTACAGTATTTTTCACATGGGAAGTAAAGGACCTGAACCTGTGAGCATTTGTCTTTTATTTAGAGGTTGTTAATCTAAGGGTGGAACAGCTACGTTAACTGGGGAGAGACAAAATGTTCATTTATGTGAGACGCTGCATGTGGTTCAGCCTGTCTCTGCCCTCATAAGTGAACTGAGCTGTAGATGTTGTGGGGCGACTAAAGTATGAGGTGAGTGCGTCTGTCAAAATGCAGTATGTTCATGTTTGATTAGTATTAGTAGCTTAAATGTACTTTGTGTTAACCTGCCCTGTTGTCAGTATAAAATAAGATTAATGAACTTGGTACCAACAGTTATATCATTATTATTGTTGTTTATTTCTTTGCTGTATCAATAGTTGTTGACAGGGAATCAAATATCCTTAAGTCTGATGAAATGGATCTTAAAAGGATAGTATGCAGCGCGCACTCTTTCCTAGAACGCATGCACTCATTCCTCAATCGTTCCAGGCGTCCAGTGCTCTGCAAGAGAGGAGCCTCAGAAACTGGTCCGCCAGTACGCACCAGGTACCACGGTGTGCTGATTATCAGAGTGTCTGACCCGTCAGAGGTGCATAGAAGTCTGTGCCCCCAGGAGTGAGAGATTAATGACCAGAGAGGGGGACAGCAAAAGCAGAGGGAGGGTAAATCCCCCCCCCCCCCAACAAAACGCACCCTGTCCCGATAGCTTATTGATGTGTCCAGGGATCGGACCGGCAAAGCTCCCGCCTCGGTCTGCTACCCAATCCACAATGCACCAGACCCTTCATATTCAACAAATATACCAAAGTACTATGTATATACCACAGCACAATGTCTATACCACAGTAAATACCTCAGTACTACACAGTGGGATGTGTTCTCTACATCTGACCCGTCCTGAGGAGCAGCAGACAGCTTGACCAGGAGGCAGTTACCCTTTGTCTGTTTGTTTAGATGGAAGAGTCATTGGACTTTTGACTCTTCAGTCATAAATGAAGTATCTGTGTTCATACAGTCTTAGTGTCAGTGTGGGTGTGGCTCATCCAGCCATTCACTGAGGACCTCTCCATGTTTGGCATTTCTAACATCACCTGAAAGCAGTGAGTATCAGAAACAGTGTGTCACATAAACAGACAGGAGTCAGGCCAAGTCCAGCATGTGGTTACCATGACAACCTTTTTTCTCTTCTGTCTTTCCACCCATTTGAATGGCGAGTGGACATTTGGACACAGCCTCAGAAGGCCTCATGTCTCTGTGTGCGTCATCTTTTCTGCTCCCCGTGTTCGCGTCACTGAACTACAGTTCCAGCTCTGTTCAGCTGAGAGGGGACCTGATTATTGTTTTCTTTTAAATCAGTCTCACAGTGAACATGAAACAAAATCAAAGTCAGGACTTTTAACTGTTTTAGTTTCATCTGTAACCAGTATATTACTCAGCGTGTTTCACTCTGTTTAGCTGTCTTCTCCATTCCACAATTTAGACTAAAACAATGGATTCATCAGGTTTTCCAACAATATGAGATGTAAGAAAAATGGTTACAACAAATAAATAAATCAAGCAAACACATATCCTCAGTTTAAGGTTTTTGCGTTTAGTTCCTTTAAAATGAGCACAAGTTAAAGTTAGCATAGTGAATGTTCAGAGTCTTTACGTGCACATTATCCTCCATCAGCATTATATCCCTGCTAGATGTCTAAACCACCACCTTCTCCCATGTCCAGTCCAGGTTATTTTACATTCTGAATCTTGATGTCAGTAGGATGAGCTGCTGTTAGGATGAAGAGTCGTGTATGTTCAGCTGCAGCCTGTCAGAGCGTAGATCTGTTCTGATAAACCACTCGGGTTTGGTCGTTGGGTCTCCAGACAGGCGATGATGGGATTATCACCTAAACATGTTCACTGCTGGAACGCTGCACTCTGAGCACTGTTGGGTTTACTAGTGAGGATGAAGGGAAGGTCATCATGAACAAATGAGGCCACTCTGATTGAAGATACAATGTTGAAAAGCTGACCTTCAGAAGTAATCTGAGCTAATGGAGCTAATAAAACCCTCTGATGTCCTCCATTGTCTCAGCTTCTTCTAAGCTCTGCTAATCACATCATCACTAAACATTTTCTCATTTTTTGACAATAAGGCTGATAGATGTGGAGGTCATTTATCATCACTGTGACTGTCTAATGCTATCAGCTTCTGGCAGCAGGTTTAATCATCCTCTTATGGATAAAGCTACTGCTACATTATCCAATACTGCACACCTTGCAGAGAAGGAAATGTTATTAAAAAGCTGCAAAGCTGGTAGATTGTGTGAGTTGCTAAGAGGAGCTCTCGGTTTCAATTTTTGAGGTCTGCATATCTCGGAGTACAATGAGAAAGGTGTATCATCAAAGCAAAAACTCCAATAACCTCCAAAACTGGCCAAGCTGGGAGGCTCATATATCATAGATATCATGGAGCAAACTGAACCTGTGCAGAGCGCTAAAGGTAAATGACCTGAGCACACACTGTAATAGCATTTTAGCAAGAAACAATAACCTCTAATCCTCCTACTGCAGAAAGCAAATTTGTTATTTTAGTGTGTGAGTGGAAGAGGTAGAGATGAGTGGTAGAAATCCATCATGTCTCAACCCAGACCATGCTAATGAGCCACAGTGTAGGATAATAAACAAGCTTCTGAATTGTTCCAACAAACCGCAGCTTAAAGGAAACAGAATGATCACCAGCAGAAAACACCTGACATGGATCCAGTTCAGTCACAGATCTGAGGAGGAATTCACTTCTCTCACTGCTGTTTCTTCAGAAACAATGAAACAAAAAGGAGAAGAATAAAACGCAACCCTTCAGAAATATAGAGAAGAGTTCAGAGACAGAGATCTGAATCAGTGGAGGCCTTGTTCGTGTTTCCTCTGAGGTAACATAAACACCCCTAAAAGCTCCAGAGCTCCCCCTTCAGCTTCAAACGTCGACTTGGTTCAAATGAAACTCTGTGAAGGTCACCTGATTATAGAGATCCACAAAAAGAAAGGTGTCTAAATATAAAGAGAACTCAGAAAACGAGTGGAACATTAAGGTTAGGAAACATATTCGCCACATTATTCTGTAACTCGTATTTATCTTCATTTAACTCTGATGTTTTAATTATGAAACAAAGAGGGCAGATGTTAATCAGCGATTAGCGGGTTGACTCATTCAGAGCAGAGTGGATTGTCTCAGAATCATAGGATTAATATTGGAGTTTATCTGAGGTCTCAGTGTTAATCTGAAGACTGTGACTGAGACACTGAGCTCCCTCAAAGGCACCAGAGTTTAGCTGCATCTCCTGTAATTGGCTGTTTGCTCCAGAATTCTTTACTTCATGAATTATTTTTAGGGTCATTTTAACAGAAATGATAAACGCTGTAATGTAGAGCCTTTAATTCACATTCGTGTTTCTCCCTGCTACATAAACTGTATTTATGTTCAGATTTCTGTACTTCATCCTGTACTTTAGTCTCAGAGGTGACAGTTTAAATACATCACTAGTAAATTCAGCCTAAAGGCCACCGTTTATTCTGCTCCACTGGAAAGAGTTAGTAGGTAAATATACCACAATGTTCTGTGTGTGTGTGTGTGTTAGCAGATCAATGTCTACGCTGTGTCTCTCTCTGAGGTGTGTGATCCACCAGAACAACAAGAGGTGAGGAGCTGACAGGAAGTAGCATTGGTTTGAACAAGCTGTCAGCAGTGAGTTTATTAAAGTCGTTTTAGCTGAATGAGCAAAAGGAGATACTACAGAAATCAATCAATAAATACAGCAGGTAACTGGTGTTGGAGCTGAGAGCTACTCAGCACTGTGTCCAGTAAACAAACAACAAAACATCAGATAGAAGGAACGTCATCATCATCAGTGAGTCGAACCATTAGAGTATCAGACTATAGTTTTATTCAGTCCAGTGTTGGATTCATTGATGAAGTCAATAACAAATTTGAGCATTATTTATTCCAAGACATTAATGAGACGCAGACGAGCTCTTTGATGACTAAAATGAGACGAGACTTGTATAAGTATCCGTCTGTGAAATGAAACCAGACGAAAACGTTACTGTGTGGAGCTGTGGGACAGTATCTGATGAGTGTTTTTCCTGTCAATCATATGAACTCCTCCAAGCATCATTTTACTGTGGAGGGGATAAACTTCACTATTATTTCTGAATGCTAATCTCGTCAAATAGATATTTATTCAAAGAATCCTTCCTGACAGCTTGTGACAACCCTGCTGATTGATTCCATGTGTCCTGATTGAATCAACTCCACGATGAGTAGTTAGATTTCTTTGTTTCTATTGTTTTACTAAGCATGTGGCGCTACGTTCAACCATTAAAACCGCTGATAAGCTAATGCTAAGCTAACGAGCTTTAGTGATTGTATTCAATACAGCGACATGTCTTTGCTATCATCATGGCTGAACGTTAGACCAATACTTATAGTGTTGATTGAATACTTTGGTTGTTGTAGTTTTGTCTATTTTTTTTTTATGGCTGATTTGAATCCCAATGGACACGGAGCCTGAAAGAAAGGGGAAGGGTACAGAAAGAAGGGTGGGGGGGAAAGTAAACAGACAAAGAAGAGAACAAGAGACATGAAGAATCCACTTCTAGACCTGCAAATAAAGCACAAACAAACAAACAAAACAGGGAGAAAAATACAGCAGCAACAAACAGCATATGAATACACAACAGTTGTGATATTCTTCAAATGTATACGGTAAAGACCAATTCAAGATGAGTTCAGTGTCAACCACAGCCCCAGTCCATGTGTCTGAAAACACCTGAGTCCGTCTTTATGTGAGCACCTTGTGATCACCTGTGTGTGTGTGTATATGCGCGCTTGTTTATGTAAGATTTCTCTATTGAAACATTCAATAATAAGTTAGAGGAGCCACAGACCCGCCCCCAAGGCCCATGAAGGACGCAGAGGAGTTCCGGGCCCCAGACGTCCAGAGGCCACCCAGGGCACGGACACCCCAGGGAGACCAACGCCAGGGCAGCTGCAAACTACCCCCCAGAGGGCACAGCGGCTCACCCTGCGTGGGTCAACCAGCAGTCGCCGTGCTAGAGCCCCTGGGGGTCGTGGCGAGGGGCTCACAGGCACCGCCCGCAGCCAGCCATCCAGGGCAGATCCAGCCAGAACTAGAGACCCAAGATCCAGGGGCGAACCGGCCCCAGCAGAGGTCCGACCTCACCAGGGGGCCCAGATCCCACCAGGCATCCACAGGGGGGAGGAGCAGGCAGACACCCCCAGCCCCCGAGACACCTCAATACGCCGGCGAAAGAAGGCACCAGCCAATGCCAAAGCGCAGCCAGGGAGGACAGTCTCTACAGAGGAGGGCCTAGCATGTCTCAGAAGGGGGGGGGACCAGACCCGACAGATAAACAGTCACACACAGACACAATCGCACGTTCCCACCCTCATGCACACACACACACATCCCTGCAAACAAACCAAGACACACAATAGATGCTGTACTCCCACTCCCACTCCTCATGCAAACTCAATGTTCCCAGGACCGGGGACCAGCGCCCTAAGGGTGAAACCGGCTTCTAATTGTTCTAAATGCAGAAAATGTTGCTATTTTTAAGGAATCTAGCAAAACAAATTTTGCTTACCCCATTGGCAGATTTTTTTGCTCAGCTCTAGAAAATTTGACCATATTTAAGAATGTTGCGATCTCCTATCTTCAGCGCCCGATCCTTCCTCCTGTCAGCTCCAGCTGACACTGACAGCTCCTGGCTCCGCCCCCTGTCTCCAGAGCAACGCGCTGGGCTCGCACAGCTGCAGGAAATTCCACTATCAGCTCGGCGTGGTTAAAAGCAGGGAGCGGTCAGCCATTCGGGGGGAAACTGAGCAGACAGGTTCTGGCGTGTGGTTCTCCCCCCCTTGGTTGCTGACCCATTTTGGCATTTTGATATTCTAGTATTTCGATCTCCATTTCGCATCATAGTCCGGCAGCTTTTGTTTTGTTTGTTAGTATTCGTATTTACCTGCCGTTTTCTGTGTAGCGTTATTTTGCCACAGACTCTTTTTGTTATTTATAGCGTTTATCGCCTCCCTTAGTTAGTTATAGACTCCTGTAGTACCTTTTTGTTTCTTTGTTAGTTACCGTTCGGTACTTATAGCGTTTATCGCCTTCTTTAGTTCTTTCTAGTCTCCCTTAGTTAACATATCCCTTAAACTTTTTACAGAACCTCTTAGAGAGTGTTCTTAGTTAGGCCATTTTGTTTTATTAGTTTAGTTAGGGTTTTTTTTCCCCTTTTGGGTGATTTTTCGTTAAGGAGCGATTTTTAGTTCGTCTTCCTTTTTGCAGCCCCTCCTTCTGCCTGATCTATAATAATAAAATATCTTAATAATCTGTACTTTGTGTTTTTGGCCTTTTGTGTTAGTCCTCTTTATTGTACATCTCCTAGACCCTTTCAGGGGACGTAACAAAGAAGATTTGGCCTATTTCAAGTAGGGCTGTAAGAATATACTTTCTTTTCAGACAAAAATATGACAAAATGGCTAAAAACAATTAAGGCTGTTTTACTTTTTTTGAAATCAATTTTTGCAGTGTGAATGTGATCATTATTAAAATGTATCCATATGATCCAGCTCTACATCTCACTGGATGCTTCCTGTAGATCCTCACTGAGTTACTAACAGCTAATGGACACTGCAGATGGCACCAGGTAAAGGTTACATCATTTCTTTAAGACTTTCATCCTTAAGAGAATCTAGTGTTTTGTCCTACATCAGGAAACTGCTGTAAAAACCACCTGAAACCTGGTAAGGTCAGAACATCCAGTGACAATGTGTTCAAACCTGACAGAAAGCTAATGCACGGTTTGATTCCTCCAGACACAAAATAGTTTTGTAAACCTGCACTGTAAATGACTCACATAATCTCCTAGTTGTTGTGTTTTAGCTTTTTTAACAATTTAAAGAGTGAAAGCAGCTATATTCTCCCCTCTTTCCACTGCAGGTAAACTGAAAACCGATCATATTAAAGGAGCTGTTCTATTAACGATTCACTACAGTTCACTTTACAACAGTATAAGCAGAGTCGGAATAAGGACATTTTAAAACAGTGAATATTAAAACCCTCAGATTTCTCCAATCTTCTATGTTTTGACACATTTAAAATGAAAATGGATACTGACAGATGGACCCTGCTGGTAGCAGAACCAGACAAAGCAGAACAAATTTTTAATTAGCAACAAAAGGTAAAAATATGAAAAACCATCAAAGTCCTTCATTTGAAATAACTCTCCCAGCAATCACTTTCATTGTGTTGCTGCTTTGTGCTGCTTCCACTGATGGTCAGACGTGATTGTTGCCATTCATCATTTTCCACCTGCCTAAACTCCAGCTACATTCATCACTTCCCACCTGCCCGAGTAAAGCTGGGCAGCAGAATTACGGAGCCTGAGAGGGGAAGGAAAAATCACAGTGATTGAACATCAGGGGACGCACGTGTCAAACTGGTATTGGCCTGCAATGACACACAGGCCCCTTGCTTTGCCTTGTCACTTTAAAGTGGTAAGTGACCTTCAGAATAGAAATGCTAGACCATTACTGCTGTGCTGTGACAGTCTAATGGTGAATGCTGACAGATGAGCACTGAGGTATGAGGCCTTCACGAGCACTCAGATCATTAAGCTGTGACCATACTGTTGCTATGAAGTCTTTGATGAATTTGTTAGGTAGAATCCATAGAGATCACACGCCTTGTGCTGGGAAGGGTTAGAGAGCTAATTTCACGTTCAGTTCCCGGTTTTTAGGGTCACAAAAGTGGGTCGATTCCCCCTATTGTGCATCACCATGGCAACTTACACACACCTTCTGGAGAAGCTGTGGTGCCCAATTGTTTGCTTGACAGAATCACCTACAATCCTTCATGAGAAGGAGAAAACCACTGGCAGGTCACTTCAGTCACCTTCTGCTACGGATGAACTTCAGTCAACTCAACCAGGAGTCAGCTGGGAAATCAAGCTGTGGTTTCAGCAGGAAGAAGGCTTCAACGTTAGACTTTGATTGTCTCTAGATGGAGAAAGAGGCTGGCTGGTACCTGGGTGTTGTTGGCAGCGTGGTGTACTTTCACATTAAATTCATTTAAATTAGATTTAGTTTCTTTTTATAGCACCAGTTCACAAACCATGTCAAATCACTGAACAAAGCAACAAATCAGGTCCAGATTCAGGCCAGCTGCTTACAGTAAACCCAGTGCAGCTGAAGTCCTTCTAAAATACCAGTTAGTCAAACCATCCTGTTATAAATTAATACAGGAAGCAGTGGATTGTATTAAATCATCACTTCTCTGTAATCCCTCGTTCTGAGCAGCACATGAGTGGGAAGCAGACCTCTGTGTCTTTGTTGTTATAATGTGAAGGAAACCGTATCACTGTGTGTGTGGTGCCAACTAAAAGTGAGAAAGACCTGGAGCATCAGTCACCTATAGCTGCAGATAAACTCTAGAGGGAAGGTCAGTCAGACACATGTTGTTCTTTATCAATACGTGTAATAAGAATCAATCATTTGGGGACAAAGTCAGTTTGTCCTACACCTGACTTAGTCGTTTATTAGTGTTTCTATTCTGGTTTTAATGAGTGGTTTTATGGATTGTTTGATTTTTGAAATGATGTTAGAAATAGACGTATTGGACATTGTTCCCAACTTAAATAAAACAGCTCCAGTTGTTCTGTTTAACTAACAAGCAGTTTTCAATTCAAACCATTACTTCTATGTATTATGAAGGCCTTAATGATTGAAACTGGATGTTTTAAATTGGACCAATGACTCTGTTTATTGGGTCTGATGTTTTTCTCGATGTGAGGCTGACAGTTGACAGTTGATGCTGCTTTGCTTTCCTCTGGTTAGCTGACAGAATAGAATTACCAGCATAAAGTCTGAGCTACCAACTCTATCTGTGTTGTTCACTGATGTCTGGTTAATTATCACAAAACCACAACTTGACATTAGAAATAAGAGAGAGAATGAAGACGCAGGACAGAGAAAGCAGAGCACCAGTGTCTGCTCTAATGTGAGGTGTGAACCTGTGTCCACGTTGTCCTCTCAGTCTGATGTCTCCTTTTTGTAATAGTTCAGATCTTCTACTGTTTCATCATTAAATCATTTTCCTCTCTGTTTCGTCTCACTTCAACCCTGCCCATGAAAAGGATGCAATAATCAAAATCTACTCAAATCTTTTTCAGGCGTTGGTTGGTCTGACCCTAACCTTCTTGAAATCTTTTAAAGTGATTGATTAATAATTCTCCAGGCTTTGAAGCTTTTTTGGGACTCTGACTTACCACTGAGCAGACCCAGGTAAGAAGTGAATTAGCTTCTTGATACTAAAAATCCCAAACTAAACCTGAAGCTCCATCATTAAGACAGTAATCCTGCTCCATGGTACGGGCACAGTCCTCAGGGCTCCATTCATGTTTCCTCATGGCAAATTCAGGTCAGACCATCACTCCACTCTAGAAAGGAGGTGGATTTTAAGCCTAATTTGCTCCTAAGGTGTGTGGAATTTATCAAACCCTGGTTAAAAGACAACTGTCTCCAGTTAAATGAGGGAAGAGCAAAAATCTGTGATCAGAGAGCAGAGGCGGTTGGTATCATCAGCTGGTTACAGAGTATCTCAACATAATGATGCCAGTAGGGGGAAACCAGATGCTCCAGTGATTTCCTCTCCCAGGAGCGCTGACTGGTTCAGACTGGTTAGATCACTGGTGTCCAATCCTGGTCCTGGAGCGCCGGTTTATCCAGCATGGTTGAGTCACCTGTTCTGCAGGTCATCAAGCTCTGCAGAAGGCCTTTAATCAGCCACTGACTGAAACCAGGTGTGTTGAAGCAGAGAATCCTCTAAAACATGCAGAATGGTGTCCCTCAAAGAGCAGGATTAGACCCCCCTCAGTTTGATGAACAACCCAGCCATGTAAACTCCCGGGACTAGACTGATAAACTTATTCAGTCAACAAGTGAACACATCCAAAAGGATGTGACAAGAATGACATTTAGAATAGTTCAAATAAAGAACAATTAAATCATTAGTTTGGCAGGAGAAGCTGTGATTAGAGGTGTCAGATTAGCACGTTAATTACGATTAATTAATTACAGCCCTAATTAACGCGTTATTTTTTTAATCTCGTTAATCGCATTTTTAATCGCTTGACCGTTTCTGCCTGCAGTCTGCCGCTGCAGTGATGTGTGTGTGCTGAGCTGGTCTCCTCGCGGTGTTTGTGTCACTGAGCAGCTCTGTGAGGCTCAGGGCCCCTCACTTTCAGGAAGTGATCACGTGACCTACGCATGACGCCGAGACAAAACAAACAGCTGATGGCCATAGCGGTGTTATGAAACCGGCATCACCTTGTAGAGCGCTATTTATCTGACCCCGCTGCAACAGGAAGTGCAAATTAAAACGACCTGCTCATTTCACGAGCTACTCGACCGGAACCGATGACCACCGTCAGCCCAGCACAGCTCTGATCACTGATTACACGTAGCTGTCAGCCGGTTCGGTGCGCGACCAGCCGGCTGACAGCTTCCACCGCTTGTGGAGCACCGTGCTGATCACTAGTAGCCTGCACTGAGTGATCTGACGGACTACAACGGTTTATATTCAAAGTAACAGCGCGACGTGGCGCAGCGCTGATCGCTGGTGTATTTCAGCCTTAAATATCAGCTGGTCCGGTGCGCGACTGGCCGGCTCACAGCTTCCACCGCTTGTCCAGCACAGCGCTGACCACTGGTTACCAGTACACCGCTGGACTGGTGGTGTTATGAACCGGTCCAGTCAGCGGTGCCCGATGGAAGACATGGACGTAGTTTGGGGGGGTGCAGGGGGGACGTGTCCTCTGCTCGTTTTTAAAGTCAGTTTAGAGTCCTGTAGTTGTTACTGTCTAAAACAATGTTGCTCTATATTAAATGGATTCTGGCTGTTGTTTTTAGGTGTAGGGTTGATATTATGGCTCTTTTTAAACAGTTCAGACCCTTTTCTCCACCTCCTCCCACCCCTGTATTCAAGTTGTGCCCCCCCACCTTTGAAATTTAATTTTCATTCTTGGTGGAAGATCAAATCAAATCAAACTTTATTTATAGAGCACATTTCCTGCAGAGCAACACAATGTGCTTTACAGCAGATAAAACAGAACCTAAAATCAGATGAGGGGTTAACAGAGCTGCTGCAGACTGAGTCCACTGACCAGAGTAATGGTTGCACTGGGACTGAATCTGTTCAAGTCTGTTAAACACAATAAATGACTTCAGAAAGACACTTTATGTTGTTTTATATAAATCTACTGGTCTGACACAGTCATTTAATGAATTTAAATGACAATAACTCAAGAGAAGGGCTTTCTTTAGCCATTTCTTTAGATGCGATTAAAAATGCGATTAATTAGATTAATTAATTACAGATCATAATTAATTAATCGCACAATTTTTTTAATCGCATGACAGCACTAACTGTGATCAGTCAATAGCAGTGACCTCTCCAGCGTTTTCAACATTTTCACTTTAATCTAGAACCTTTTCATTGCTTCTAAAAGTTCTAAATAGTTCTGTAATGTGTTGTTCTTTTAACATATTTACTGTAAATAAAATAAAGTTTATAATCTTCTTTGGTTCAATAAACCTACGTGCCTTCTTGGGGGTCTATAATGACATCATAGTTGTAATGACTTGTGGAGGATGTAGCGTTTAAAACTCTTTAGTTTTACTATACCTTCTGCTGATTTATTAGTTAGCTCTTCGGGGTTTAGACGGAGCTGACTCTGGCTCGGATACCTTGACTAAACTAATGATTTAGCAGGAATTATATAGGTTCTAGGAAATATTACAGTGAGTAGATTACGTATCTTATATTGACAGATGTAGTCTGAGTCAGGAATAAAGACTTTACAGTATTTATTTTATAAAAGCTGTCAAACAGTACAAACAGATTAGCAGAGAGGTAGCAATTGGTTTAGCATATCTTAACACGATGTAAGGTGTTCTTAAGTTGATCTTATTTTGAGTTTAATGATCTGAGTCTTATGATGTTAAGACTAGGGCGTTTTATCTTAATTTAGTTATGAAGGGTAGGTTAGGAGGTTACTTTGTTGGTGTGGTAAGCTTCGGTGGTTTGTTAGCTTATCAAAGTAGGCCTCATATCAGACCATGGATTTTACTTGTACCAGAACGGTCTTGGTGGATCCGACCGAAGTAGACTCGCCTCGTCGAGGTGGTAGCAGAACCCAGCCGGGGAGAGCCGTCCGCACGGGGAGGTGGTTCGCCGGCAGGACAAACCGGGCGGTCCGGAAATCCGTGGGTAGCAAGAGGATTCAGTCCATGACCCATGATGGCGGCAGTGTGAGGCTCATGTTGAGTTGAAGAGAAAACGGCAAGTTTCCTCTTCCGGAGCCAGAGGTGAGATCGACCTGAGTGGGGTTTGGACCCACAGGAGCGAAGGCCGTCCCCAGGAGTAGCTCGGCTGTGTAGCAGGAGAACAGCGAGCTGTCTTGTCCCGTGTGTTGAACGACTGAGAACTGAGGGCTTCACAGAAGTAAAGTGTCAATTGAAGGGAACTGCATGTTGAGGTGGCCCAATCAGATTGAGTCTCTTAAAGTGGCCAATGGGAAAGGGGCTTTTATCAAGTCACATGACCCAGATCGTTAAAGTCACAGTTACCTTAATGAATGAATTATTTCAAGTAATAATATTGATTTAACCTTAGCAAGGTAGAAATAACACTGAAGCTGGATCAAACATTCATAACACTGTAGGAGAAAGTGCATTAATCCCATTATGACATTCCTGTAACAGGAGATTAAAAGTGTCATTTAGAAAGAGACACCAGGGAGTCTTTGAGTTTATTATTATACTAAAGGAGTCCTGTGGAATCTTCGATCTGGACACCTGGAAGAATGTTGATTCAGGTTAAAACATAATAAAGAGTCATTATAATCCACGTTACTGGGAAAAAAAGAGTAATATTATCTGTGTGATGGTCAAGGGGTCAGAGGTCATAGGTATAGCGTACTTGATAACGCTACAAGGACAACGTGATAACGGCACCAGACAGAAATAAATTTATAAAGTTTGAAAAAATTGGTAAGCAGGTTCCAGGCTCCATCTCTCTGCTTCATGACAGAACTCTGAAACACGTCTCTGATAATTAAATGCTCTTCTTGATGACTTGAAACATTAAAGTGTTTTAATTCATTAGCATTTTTATTGATTTACAAAAAGCATTTGATGTCATTGATCATTCAAGGTTACTTCAAAAACTACAGCAGTATGGAATAAGAGGTGTGGCTCATCAGTGGGTTAAAAGTTATTTGGAAAATAGGAAACAATTCGTTCAAATAAATGATATCAAATCAGAACTGGGTGACATTAATTGTGGAGTGCCACAAGGGTCGGTCCTTGGACCAAAACTGTTTATATTGTTTATTAATGATTTTGTAATGTATCTAAGCTTCTTGGTACTGTCCTATTTGCTGATGATACAACGTTGTTTTATTCAGGATCAGAAATAAGTGAGGTAACTACAGTGATGAATAAGGAACTGATTAAAATTAAAGACTGGTTTGACATTAACAGATTAACACTAAATCTAAATAAGACTAATTTTATTTTGTTTAATGACAAAAAAAACAATGAGGAATCACTAAAAATAGACGGAATGGAAATTAAAAGGGTTAAAGAAACTACATTTTTGTGAGTGATGTTTGAAGAGGGTTTGACCTGGAAGTCACACATTAATTATATAAAAGGAAAAATAGCCAAAGCCATGGCAGTACTTCATAGAGTCAAGTTTTTGTTGAATAGTTCTGGTCTGTTAACATTGTATAACTCATTGATTGTACCATACTTAACTTACTGTACAGAAATCTGGGGATCCACATATAAAACATACACACAACCACTGTTTATCTAGCAGAAAAGAGCTTTGAGAATTATAAATAACAGTTATTACAGAGATTCATCTAATCCATTATTTATTAAATATAAAATAATAAAATTTCATGATTTGGTGAATTGGAAAATATTACTTACCATGTACAAAGCTAGTACTGATACTCTGCCAACTAATATTCAGAAGATGTTTGTGAAAAGAGTAAGTCGTTATTTATTGAAAGGAAATAAAATCTTGTTTTGCTGTGATTGAATTTAAGGTTTGACAAACTAAACAGAGCCCAGTGTTTAGTGATTCCTTTATGACTGGACTGACTGAACTCTCAGCCAGAGTAAACAGAAAGCCAAGGTGGTGTGTTCTGGAGAGACTTTTATGTTGATTCTGTGGAATAAATACTCTGCTGATACAGGCTCAGTTGTAAAGGAGGATTTGTATTTCAACATGAGAACACAATCTGTATGATCTGGATCCCTCAGGCCAGATTAGAGTCCTCCTCTCCTCTTGTGCTGCCCGCCACACTAAAGGTCCTCTAGCTGCTGGTGCTTCTTATTATTCAAATTTTACAGAAAACTTTGAAAATCTACACTTTTACAAGTAGATAGATATTTATAAGTGGTTGACAGACAGCAGAATCAGAACCATAGACAGTAGCATTGCACATCTTCAAACGGTGACCTCTCAGCTCCTCCTTTTTTCCCCCTCCCTCTCTTTGTCCGACCTGACCTGAAATAATTTGTTAAGTTGGGCTCGGGCTGAAATTGAGACTGAGCAGACTGAGGTTCTGCTGTGCGCAGACCTGTGTCCCGGGGAAAGATGCGTGCCTCGACCCGCGGGCCCCTCGCTCCGTTATGCACGCTGCTGTCCGTGCTCCCAGGCGCGCGCCCCCACCTTGGACAGAGGTCTGCACAGAGACACTCAGGCTGACGGCACCATCATGCCCTGTTGATGTGAACTGATGTGGCCACTGGGCAAACACTTCCCCAGTGGACCTATGGTGACTCTGGGCTGGCCCGGACCGGGATCTGAGCGGCTCGTTTTAATCAGCACAGCCTGTTTTGGATGCCTCCAAAGGTCCTTTACAAAGGTCAAAGGTTATCTCCCTGCCAAAGATCTGGAGAGAGTGATCCACGCCCTCATATCCTCAGGTCTGGATTCCGTAACGCTCTGTACTTTGATCAGTCATTAATCCATCGTCTGCAGCTGGTGCAAAACGCTGCAGCCCGCCTTCTCACTGAGAAACACAAATACAACCACATAACACCCATCCTGGCATCACTGTTCATTTTAGAATCGGTTTTAAAATCCTGCTGTTTGTTTTTAAATCTCTGAATGGAATGGCACCTCTCTACCTCTTGAACTTCTTCACTTTTATACTCCAGTCAGGACGCTCAGGTCAGAGACCAGCTCCTACTGGAGGTCCCCAGAACCAGGCTGGAGACCAGAGGTGACCCCTGCCCCCTGGCTCTGGAACAGCCTACCAGATCACATTAGATCTGCTGAGACCCTGGGCACTTTTAGATCTCTTTAAAAGACCCGCTTTTATTCTTTGGCCTTTACTTCTACCTGAGCAGGACACCTACAGTGGTAGTTTTTATTGTGTTGATTTACTTGACTGAATTTATTTCACTTTATTTTAGTCTGTTTTTATTCTAATTTTTAGAACTGATCTATATTTTATCGTGGTTTTACATTTAGGCTACTTTTAAATGTAAAGCACTTTGGTCAGCTTTTGCTGTGTGAAATGTGCTTTATAAATAACGTTTGAGTTGAGAGAATTGATCCGGAATCAATTCCCGGTACCGACGAATCAATACCGGTACTTAACGGTACCAATTTTTGACACTTTTTGAGTGTTTAATAATTAAATAAATCACTTTTTATATTAAATACATTTATTTCTCAATATATAACAATATGTAACAAAAATCATGATAAATAACATTCAACTGTTTGTATTTTATCATCATAGTGTTGTACAAAATTCTTCAATATGAAAACTTTTAACCAACTGTTTAGTGTTTTCTAAATGATTCAAAAATTCAAACCCAGCTCCATGTCCTCCTAACTTTGTCCTCTGGAACAACTATGATGAGGAGAACATGTCATTTCTTCCCCCTCAGATATTTCCTCCCCTCCCTGCTGCTCATTTTTTCTTTCCCCTTCTCACCTCTCCTATCTATGTGACCTTTTAGAACTGAAGCTACAGGAGGGTTTATAAAGTACCGAATTCGGTACCCATCCCTATGAACTAGGTACCTTTTTATTGTTATTTTTATGATAATTACTGTTTTGTGTTTAAATCCATAGTGAGCTCTTGGAGCCCGCCAGAGTCCACAGAATGGTTTCTGATTTCTTGTTCTGGTGTTAATGAAATCCATTGGAGGGTTGTAATGGTACCAGTGGTGTGTAGAAGCAGACTGCATCAGTTTTGTAAATGAGCTTCTCTCTCCTCCTCTGCCTGCTCTATTCCCTCATGCTGTCTGCTGAGCTGGTGCTTCTGTACGACTGCAGGAAAAGAGCCAAAGTGGCTCACCCGTGAATTTGAAAAGGTCACCTGATATGTTGGCATACAGCCACAGGGCATTACTTCAAACTGTCAGAGTATTTATTCTGTTTCAGCCGAACTCACTCAAAATACCACAGTGTTTAAATGAGTGATTGTTCTCTGAAACATCACTGTTTGCTGATTGTATTCTTGACTTCAAACTTCCTTAATTAAAACTTTTCTTGGTGCCTTACTTAGAGACCTTTAGTAGATTTACATGAAGAAACTTTTCATTCATCATTTTTGTTTAGACAATGTTTAAACAGCCTCAGTTTTTCAGCGGTGAACTAGACTGAACCAGTCATCGTCCCATAAGGTTCACTCCAGAGATCTGCTGCACCATGACGGGTTACCTCAGCTGAACCCAATGATCTGGTCACCAGCTGAGCTAGCGAGCAGTTATTTTATGAAGATAAAAACAGTCCGTCCTGTAACGCAGGACTCGCGGTCCGCAGCTGGATCCGGCGGTCCAGCCTCGGTCTGGGTGAATGAATCCCTCGCGGACCCGGTGCCGCCGCGGGGTCCAGCCATGGATTCACCCTCACGGTCCGCGGCTCGACCGGCCGGGTCCAGATAGCATCAGGAAAACTGACCTGGGAATCCTGGGAATTTAACGTCTTCATTTAATTTAACGTCATCAATTTAAATTTAACGGAATTTAACGTCATCAATTCAAATCAGAATTATTTGTCCAAATCTGATTTTTGTATGACAGTCGTCACACATCAACTCCAGTCACTTTCATAAGGTATCAGATGTTTTTCACAGTCACATTTCATCCAGCTGTCATGTCAACAACACCCAACAGACAGAGCTAATCTGCAGCAGGAAGATCAGCTGTAGACCAGCATGGATCCAGCTCCTCTTCATCACCTGGTTACTGTTTGTGTCGGTTCTGATTGAACAACTTCAGCATTGATACACACATGCTAAAATGTAGCATCTACTTCCATGAATACAGCACAATGTGTGACATCACACACAGCATGCTGCGTATGATGTCATGCTTTCTGTACATGCGTGTCCCTTCAGAACCGTAGACCGGTCACACTGCAGCCACTTAAACTAGGATGTTAACGACCCGCAAAAACAACCAGATCTCATCTCAGCTGAAACTGGAACTGAGCAGTAAGACCGGAGCAGCAGAGCACCAGACCGGTACCTGTAGAAACATGTGTACTATATGAAACCTGTGTGAGGCTGTGAACATTTCCTCAGTCAGTTCATTATCATCTAAATTTGTGTGTAGAAAAAGGCATTTACCAGGATTTTGTGCTTTGCATGCTTGATAATCAGGCCCCAGGTGTATTGTATGTGGAGATGGCTCCTGGAGGGGCTCTGGGTGAGTTGATACCTCTAACTGCATACAGAGACACTCGTAGCCCTCACAGCCTCAGCATAAAGTCAGACTGGACATCAAGCCTCACCTGGTCTCCAGCCGGCTCCTTCAGGAGGTTTGAAGTCTATTTTCTGTCCATCTTTAAAATGAAATCCAGCACGTTGTGAATGATGGCAGCTCTCCTCAGGCCTCCCTGCTGGGGACTGACTGCTGTGTTTCCTGTGTCCATTAGCGGTACAGCAGGGGTCATTACATCTGTTCTATCACATCTCTGTCATTTCATCTGTCCAGAAGACCTTCAGCCTGAAAAGCTAATAGAAAAGCTTCAGCCCCTGGATCTTATTTCACAAGCACTGCTGCTGTCAGTGCTGACTATAAGAACACTCAACATTTTATTCTCTATGTTAAATGACTGTAACAGAGGAGGGATGCATCTGAAATGTTAGCATCTCTCTGTCTGTTTATCCCCTCGTTAAACCCATCATTTATGGTTTTTACTGATTATTCAAACATTTCTATTTCTAAGGGCTGAAATCAGACTGATACTGAAGCTCAGATGGAAATAATCACATTACTGAAACACACGTCACCTACAGACCATCAGCCCTGGGCTGGAGGTCAGGTCAAACTTTATCAAACTTTAGATTTTTTTTATTTTACAATGTAATGAGAAACATTTCTACTGTGATGAATTATTTTCTTTAGTACTGGATACCCCTAGTGTAGGGCTCTCTCTTTCTCTCTCTCACACACACACACACACACACGTGTAGCTTGTGTACACTGCATCCTTACCATCCATGGTGTCAGCAGCTCGGTCAGTGCAGCTCTTTTTGTTAGATTTAGATCAGGTGAGGTTTATTCTCACGTTGTCCCATATCTTATAAAGGTACTCCTGATAGAGGCTGTTCCTCTAGCCTTCTGCTCCATGTCTGTGGAGCACCACCAGACGCTAGAAGCAGATTTAGTTGGTGATACATGACCAGCAGCGTGTGAGCAGCCTGCTTTGAGCTCCTGCACCGTTTGTCCTCAGGGGGAAACTGATGAGGTTTACTCAGGGGTCATCGGCTGCTCTGTGGCAGAATGCAGCTGATCCTCCTCCTCCTGCACCATCCCACTGCTCAACAATCAGCACAATACTAAAACCATGAGGCGAAAAACCACAGATGGCTATTAACTACCTGAAGTTGTGCCTGCAGGACAGAAACCTCCCTGAACAGACACGCTCATTGATAAACTGAACGGGGCCGGTGGCTGGATCCTAAAAAATGAACTTTGAAACCATTTCATGCTCTACTGACAAAATGCCTTGTTGTTCTACATCATAGAGGTTTGTCTTCTGTGTGGGGTCATTTCAGGCCAACTTGCTCCTCTAAACTCATCACTGCTGTTTTTATTACAACATACTTTTAATCTAGTTAGCTGAACTAGTGAATTATTAAAGAAACATCTAACAGCAGGCTGCAGAGCAACACATTCTCTAAGCAACAATTAAACACATCAAAAAAGATTCATTCCTGTTAGTTTTCAGTTTAAAACAAGTCGTCTCAAAACAGCAAGCCCAGATCCTTCAGGTCCAGATCCAGGATGACTGATTACAGAAATGTCATTCAGTTGGAATATAAATCAGATTCAAAAGATAATTAATGTATTTTCCGGACTATAAGTCGCTCCGGAGTATACATCGCACCAGCCCAAAAATGCACAATAAAGACGAAAAAACACATAAAAGTCACACTGGACTATAAGTTGCATTTTTGGAGGAAATTATATTTTACAAAATCCGAGACCAAGAACTGGTATTTCACATTATTAGCTGTTTTCATACAACAATGCCGGCAATTAGCCACAAAGGTGAGCCGGTATCTCGGAGCCTTTGGTCGTTCTTAAGGGTTCAGACCATGCTGGTAATGTTGCACAATCATGTGCTTTAAACAAAAGATTACTCACTGGCGGTTTGGGAGCGGTCTTCGCGCTGTCGACGTGCAGGGTGATTTCAGAGACATGAGACGGAAGTGTCCATAAACAGACACGCGACTTCTGCTTCTGCTCATAACGCCAGAAGCACCCGGACCTCAGCGTCGCTCCAGTTTGCATCTCCACTGAGTATCCGTAACAGCTTTCTGGTGTTTATCTGATTTTTAAATCTTTTTTCCAGTCGGTGGTCAGTTCACCTTTGCTACGTTATTAGCAACACCTCCCTCTGTTGCGCCAAGGCGTGATCTTCATTCACAAGTCCGGCATTACGGTAATACTACCAAGCCTGGCGGCTGATTGGTACATAGGCCTAGAGCGCCATCTAGCGGTTTTAGGTGTGAAAGTGACAAACGTGAAATTAATCAAAATTCTATACTTCGGTATATAAGTCACAGGACCAGCCGAACATCAGATTTGAGCATTAAGACCTGCAGTGTGAACGTAGCCTGAGAGACATGTAGCGGGACATGTTGTCACCCATCAGACTGAGAGGATGGAGGTGTTTTTAAGAGGACCTGATGGACATAGAGGACCCAGCAGAGCTCTGAAGCTACACTCTAAAAGCTTTCTCCTACCTGCAGATTTAAAAACCAAACATTTTTATTCATTTGAAAGCATCAGCGTCTACCTGCTTTACTATGTTTCATTTATATTTGTTGTTTTTGTGAAATCTGATTCTGCATTTTAGAGAGAAACAAGGTCCTTGTCCTCAGACTCTGTTCTCATGACCATCTCTCATGTTGTTGTCTGGTTTTACAGTAGAGCCAGAGTCTGCTGCTGCATGTCCTGTCCCTGTCCCCTCCCAACCTTGGACAGGAGGAGTGACATGGTGGACCTCTTTGTCTCAGTCAGTTCAGAGTGTTTGTAGAAATCCAACTATGTGGAATTTATCTGGTCCTTGACTCTCTGTCCTTTCTCACATGAAAAAAGGAATAAATAAATATTATAATTTCCCTCACAGGACAAATTAAATTCTCTTTTTTCAGTTATACCTTCTTTTGGTTTTTCTATCATCCTGTGGTTTTTGTAGTTAATATTTTTAATGGCCTTGTCACTCGTTTTAAGGTCACTTACAAGGAAAGTGTTTGGTTCTGAGCAGCGATACAGACATCCCAGGTTCAGGGAGATTTCACAAGCATCCATCGCCTGGCCTCCACAGATTGTACCTGATTGTTCTAACACTGATGCTGTGAATAAACTGTAAGATCGAACCAAAACAACAACAACAGAGCTGAATGAATGTAGTTAAAGGGGTCAAAATGACGGAGAGTGAGAACAAGCAAGGATGAAGATGGTTGGTAGGAGGGAAAGGGGAGCAGAACAGAAGGTAAGAATGATGTATGGATGGATGATGGAGGGGCAGGGAGGAGTAAAGAGGACAGGCTGGCTTTAAGAATCTGTGTCAGGTTAGGGTTGGGGTTGGGGGGTGGCTGAGGGGCTTCATGTCATTAACTGGACCCACAACAAAGAGTTTACTGGTTGAGTGGTTTACTGATCAGAGCTTTGACGGGAGAAGATGAAGCTGAAGTTTGGATCTCATCTGGGGAGTCTCATGGTTGGTGGCTATAGGAGCCTCAGAGGATGGAGCCTATCCAACTGAAGACCCCCCTCTTTTTAGACTGAATGATGCATGAAGCTGTCAGAGGGCGTGGTGAATAATGCAGATGTGAACAGGATTTAGTCAGAGTCTGTGTGCAGAAGTGTCTCTACAGGGAAGGAATGTGCTGGAAAACTCAGCAAAATCCTGGACTTAGACACTGGTTTCTGTTTCAAGCCAAATCAAACTGGATGCATTTATGGGATTAAAAGTTGTAACGAATGCTTCATGATCATCTATAATTCATTATGGGTATCAGTATCATCACATGTTGAGAAAAGTTCTGCAAGCTAAATTATTGCAAAACCAGCAGCATCACTGGCCTTCCAGACATCTAAATATATTATTATTACTGAATGATGTAAGAGAGGGAGCTTTAATTCAAACATGAAGAACATTGTGAAAGATTTTGTAAGTAAAGCCTGAGTTTGTTGCCAGAGTAACAGAAGATGATTTCCAGACCTATCAACCAAAGGCTTCTATCACACAGCAGGTGTACCAGGACCAGCAGCCTTGTTAGATTTGTCCCTCATCACAGAAGAAATACCCTCATGTGGTTCAGAAGAACTTTAAAACAGCTTTCACTTTAATAGATTTTAAATATAGTCTCATCCCCTGGAAGCTTAAAAATCACAGAGCACTTTACCGTCTCCTTGAGTCTGAGACACTGCATCAATCAAAGGCTTATCGAGGCTTTATCAGCACAGGTCAGTTAATTTTGTTTTAATAGGAGGAGCTGGAGAGAACTGCTGGTGAGAGGGATGTCCTCCACAACCAGACACAGTGAGGACGTGTATGAAGGGCTCATTTTAAATGCTAACTTTTGGTATTAGACCACGCTAATCATTAAAGTTGCTACCTGTTTGATCCCTGTTCAGTTCCAGTTCACTCATGGTCTCACACCTTACTGCAGACACATTCTGACGTGAGGTTCATAGATGAAGATTTTTCAGCAAAACGTGGAGCAAATGGCAGAGATGATCAGATGAAAGTCGAGAGCTATCATTAGAGGCTGCCAGATTGGGTTTGTGCAAGCTTAATGAGGCTTGGAGATAAAATACAGAGTTATAATATAAAATGTCAGCAGAGGTTGATGTTCATTAGGCATGTTGGTATGATAGAAAAGAACAGCAGCAGGATGCTGTGAGCGTGATGGATGTGGCAGACAGACGTGGTGTTTAGCAGAGAGCAGCTGATGTGCGTCAGGTGAGGCTGAGAATGGAGCAGGGCTGTAAAGGATGACGTCGTTATTACATTTGAAAGGTGAGATGCTCCAGAGCTAGTTAAGGCATTGATAGTCTGAGTGACGTCCTGTAGCAGAGACTGAACATGAGTTTAAACTGAATCCTTTCTAGATCTCAGACTTTTTGAGTATTTGATCATATTCTGCTGTGGTGTCATCACAATGATCAAGAATTTCTTAGTGAACAGCTATGAGACCAGGACCTCCTTCTTCTACTCTACTACACTCTCTCTGTGCACTTCCCTCGGTGCTGGTATTCTTTTCCCACACTGTGACCCCTGTGACCTGAGACTAGTGTTCATCCCTCTATGCAGTTTGATTTTAGCCTCAATGTTTCTCAGTTTTATTATCATTTCTACGTTGATTTGAATAAAAGCATCTGTCAAATCCATAAACATGATGAGGGACTGTGTTTGTTTACGTAGACCTGAAAGTAGTCCAGTTAGGGGGTGTGGTCAAAATGATGATGACGATCAGGTCAGAGAGCTAAAGGAGGAGCTGATATTACAGTAATGTTGAGCTAACAGCAGCTCATCAGTAAACCTAAAGGAATCCATTAGTACTTCTACCAAGTCATACCCACATGTTATACTTAGAAGTGGTATTTTCTTACACACCAGCCCCATGACCCTGGAGAAGATCAAGCTGTGTTTTAGTTCAGACTCAACATTAGTGCCTCTTATGTTGATCATATCAATTTGCATGAATACATTTTGGATGGATATTTCCAACGTGATGGAGCAAACACGCTGTGGTAATTATGTGTTTGGGTGTGTGTGTGTGTGTGTGTGTGTGTGTGTGTGTGTGTGTGTGTGTGTGTGTGTGTGTGTGTGTGTGTGTGTGTGTGTGTGTGTGTAATTGTTCAGCCACAGTGAAA
>SSNR01000288.1:762185-802717 GCA_006937965.1 Callopanchax toddi
GGGTGTGTGTGTGTGTGTGTGTGTGTGTGTGTGTGTGTGTGTGTGTGTGTGTGTGTGTGTGTGTGTGTGTGTGTGTGTAATTGTTCAGCCACAGTGAAAATAATGCAGACTGCAGGCCCAGACTCTCAGTGTGAGCTGGTGTCTTAATGACAGGTTGTCTCTTCTTTAACAGTTAGTTAAACAGAACAGCTCTGCTGCTGCAACCAAAGGAGAAACTTCTCCCACTCCTGCACTCCTTCTCTTTTGATTTCCTTTTTGTTTACTTTTTGAACATATCCTGTTCTGACAGTCCGGGCAGATGGAGCAATGGACCTGAACGCCTCACGGTGTCGGGGCAGATTTACTCTATGAACGCCTCCTGTTGCATCCTTAACTTTACTGAATTTATGGACTGACAGACTGGAGTGGGCAGGCAGAGACAAGAGACAAACAATGAGAGCACCATACAAACAAGTGGGAGAGTAGATGGAGAGAAAACATGATGGGGGGATGAGGAGGACAGAGACACAGACAAGACAAAACTGAACCACACAGAAGAAACAGGAGAGTTTAACATATTTACTATCAGGGTTGGGCGAATGTATCGACCATTGGTGATTGGCTGAGCCCATCGCCTCCCATTTTTAAAGAGCGACTTATTTGCCCCCTAGAAATTAGTTTATTGATTCATAACAATGTGTTTGTGAAGCCAGATGAGCGGCCCACGGAAAACGATAATAAAAAGGCTGTTTTAAAATTTAAAATGTTAAAATAATTTTACCGTGATCATTGAATGCTGCGGCAGTTTGAGCTCTTCTTGTGCCTTTCGGAGCTCCCGCCATCTCTGCCAGCTGTGCGCAAATGCGCCGTTGATGCAGCGGCACACACCAAACGCTCTGTCTGCGTATGCCTTTTCTTTTTTAAGAACATTGTAAACGGCCACATTTAAGTTATGTCTGAAACAATTTAGCCATGGCCAGTCTTGAGCCCTAATGGCACTAACAATACAGTATTGGCTCCGTTGTCCATAGGGTGGTTTCAAAACATTTTGCGTTTAACTTCCAGTTTATATAGTGAGCTGTGACGCTCATATAAGGCACCATGTTGGAAGTTTGTTGTCAGCGCAACAAAGTCAGCTGCTCTACATCTGCACAGAGTTTGTTGTAGAGTTCAAGTATTGCCGTTTTTGTAAAATACTTCCATCCAGGCAGCACGTTGAAAGTTTTCAACAACTCGACAAAGGACTCCTTTTCCATGGTGTGAAACGACATAATTTCTTTAGGCAGATATTTAGACACAGCCAAGGTGCACTGTGTCCATCTGGGGCTGTCCTTTTCGTATTTACCCATTTTAGAAAAAGCACTTTGGATTTTCTGCTGGTGATGAACTTTTCCAGAGCTTGTTGACTGCTGGTAATATTCAGCCGGATGGTGAACACATGGGCGTAGATTTGGCATGGACGGAGGTGACGTGTCCCCACCAATATTCAGATAAACAAACAAAGGACAAAATAGGAGGGGAAAAAATGTAACGAGGAAATATTAGAGGAGGAAATTAATCAGTGTTGAATGATTTAAAAAAAGAAGTGGCCGTACATTTTCATAATTAATAAATACAGAATAAATTTATTAACTTCCTGTGTATTTTAAATTATGACAGGATCCGTCCTTCATACGTTCAAACGACATAAACTCCTGATGTTCCTGCTGGAAGAAACTCCTGCTGCTGTTTGTGCTGCTAAAAACAAAATGTCTGTTAAATTGGTGTCTATGAAACCAGTGAAGATAGTCTCTGTAAAAAATGCTCTGATTTTAAAAAACGAATCAGTGTTTCCAGTCCTGGTGAAAAACGTTCATAAGCTCAAGACATGGTCTGAGCTACAGTGTTACTCATTCACTCAGTGGTAATCCTAGATCTTAATTAATACATTGCTATTAGTTACCAGGCCTTTATTAGTTACCATCACCTTAAATACTACAATCAATTTTATGAGTTTTAATGGTTATAAATCCATTTTACAGAAAACTCAACTCAGAGAAGACTTTTTCTTTCAGAAAGGATTAAAAATCCATCGTCTTTATTACACAGCTGTCATCACTTAAAGGTTTCTGAAACAAGCTCTACCTGTTTCATATCAAAACGTTACAGTTTTCACCTACTGTGAAGCTAGTTATATAATAAACTTCTGGTTATCTTGACTTTCTTTCTTGAAATGCTAACAGTGTGCAAAAGGAGACAACAAAGACTGACAAGCATTTCATCTTGAACTTTCAACAGAGCACAGCTGAAGTCTTTGAAGATAACTGAGTGGGTGGTCAGCGTTTAACGCTTCATTCTAGAGTTTATCTTCTGTTAAATCATTTTATCAGTCATGCTACTGCCTGTTGGGGAGGGGGGGACTTACTCTGTTGTAACATCAGCCATTTTCTCTGGTGTAGCCAGTTGGAGCAGCAGCTGATCTACAGCTGAGAGGAAGGAGTTAGATCAGCTGATCAGGAAAGCCAGCTCTGTTCTAGGATGTCTCCCTGAGACAGTGAGGGTGGTGGGAGACTGAAGACCTCTGGTATGAATAATATCACTGTTGGACAGCGTCTCCCATCCCATGATGCAGAACTGGAGCTCCTTCTGTGACAGGCTGCTGCATCCTGCTGCAGGAAGGAGCGTTATCCTTCCTCCATCAGCTGTTATAGACTCTATAACCGTCCATCACTGCTCCCAACAAACTCAGTAAGTTGACATCCCTGCTGTTATTTGCACTGGGTTTTTTATGCACTTTAGTTTTATTAATCTGAGCTTTATGGCTCACTTATACCTGGGCCTGCTTGGTCTGGAACGGAACAGAACCTAGGCGTTTAGCTCTGGCTCTGATGTGCTTTTTAGTATAGGAATAAGTCCAGTTGCCTTTATTTAAAACCCTTTTTTGGATTATCATAACCTGGATGACTGAGAACCTTCACCAGCATATCTTATCTGACCTTCTCCTCGGAGGTTCCACTGGTTCTGAACCTCATCCAGCACGCCCACTGCGGACTGATTGGTCCACTGAAGTGTCACGCCTACCTACAGTGCAAGCCTCTGATTGGCCTGGTGGTACATGTGAAGTGATGTCACAAAATAGCGCCAAAAACCAAACAATTCCCACACCACATTCGATTGCGATAGACCTATGCAAAGATGTCGTCTTCTACTAATCAGAAAAATTGGCCCTGGAGCATCGAGGTGAGAACATTTCTCTCCCTACTGGCAGATGATCAGATACAGCGTGAACTGGACAGAATGGTCCAGAATGAGAAGGTGTTCCAGGAGCTTGCAGCCACTATGGCGACACACGGGTATAATCAACCCCCAAAGCAATGTTGAGAAAAGCTGAAGAAGCTAAAATTTGAGTACAGGGTGGTTAAGGACCACAACAGCTGGAGTGGGTCAGACCGCAGACACTGGAAGTGGTTCCAGGACATTTTGAAGAGTTTGGCTCTGAAGGTAAATCTGTCTTGAGTTGAATGTTAAGGTGAGTTTCATTTTTTAGGTGTGGAGCTGATGTTAAACACCAACACATCCTCTGGCAGGGTTCCAGACATTCCTCAGGTTTTCTTCTCCTTATTTTGCTTTTTGTTCTCATCTCATTGTTAATAAGTGGTGTAGTGGACTTCCTTATGCAGTTTTTGCTGCTTTGAGATGGTGTTGTCTCTCCTCTGAGCCTCAACCATCCACACCTGCAGCACTTCAGTGCTGACTCCTCTCCGGCGTTTTCAGCCTGGCAGCATGGACACTCCAGAGCCAAATGGTTTTGTCCCATACACAACTTCTATGAAGCTGGTTTGATCACCTCAGAACCACCTTCTCCTGGTGGTACAAAACAATATACTTCTGAAAATTTGCTCTGTAAACTGCCAGAGCGCAACCTTCTTTTACCTGAATCACCACTTACCTGCAGGTCTCCTGGGATGCCTGAATGCACCCTCTCTCAAACCTGGATTAAAAAAACAGAACAGCTAAATCATTTAGCTGAAACAACACTAGCAGTCCTTCTCTCCTATCGTAGAGCTCCTGAGTCCAATTTGTTGTCATTTCTGTGCCACAGAACTTTAAATAAACCTTTTAATCATTTTACATAGTTCTCCATTTGATGCAAAATATCCCTGACCATCAAAGAACAGACATCTCTGGACCTCTGAGGGCCTGTTGAGGTATCTATGGTAACATGAATAAAAGGACAAAAAGAATGAAAAGACAGAACATTGCCTAAAGCATTTCATTAAAAGTAAAAAAAGGGATTTAGTGTACAAAGGCCCCTTCCTAAGCTGGGTTCACACTGTGATTTTCAACATTCACAGACAGTCTTTTGTCATTAAACCGTTGTAGGAAAAATCTCAGGTAAATTGATGGTCTGTGGTTGAACATTGAGACCATGTTACTGATGAAAGATCTCCAGCCTAAAACCAAAGGATGAGTTGCAAGCAATATCAAACACTGCTAGAAAAGCTCTGATCTGGATTTACAACGAACCAATAGATGGACCTGCACAGTGACACAAAAAAAGGAGCCCAGAAGTTCAAAACAAAATGGAGAGCACACTGAGCCTGAAGTGGAAGAACAAAGAAGGTGGAAGTCCTTATTCTGAAGAAACGTTATTGCATTTAGTATGTTTACAATGACATGGAATGGAGTTGTCATACAGTGTGACACTATTAGTACAGTGTTACACTATAAGTATGGTGGTACACTATAAGTATGGTGGTACACTATTAGTATGGTGGTACAGTGTGAAACTATTAGTATGGTGGAACAGTGTGACACTATTAGTATGGTGGTACAGTGTGACACTATTAGTATGGTGGTACAGTGTGACACTATTAGTATGGTAGTACAGTGTGAAACTATTAGTATGTTGGTACAGTGTGAAAATAATAGTATGTTGGTACAGTGTGAAACTATTAGCATGTTGGTACAGTGTGAAAATATTAGTATGGTAGTACAGTGTGAAACTATTAGTATGGTAGTACAGTGTGAAAATATTAGTATGTTGGTACAGTGTGAAACTATTAGTATGGTAGTACAGTGTGAAACTATTAGCATGTTGGTACAGTGTGAAAATATTAGTATGGTAGTACAGTGTGAAACTATTAGTATGGTAGTACAGTGTGAAACTATTAGTATGTTGGTACAGTGTGAAAATATTAGTATGGTAGTACAGTGTGAAACTATTAGTATGTTGGTACAGTGTGAAACTATTAGTATGTTGGTACAGTGTGAAAATATTAGTATGTTGGTACAGTGTGAAACTATTAGCATGTTGGTACAGTGTGAAAATATTAGTATGGTGGTACAGTGTGAAACTATTTGTATGGTGGTACAGTGTGAAACTATCTGTATGGTGGTACAGTGTGACACTATTAGTATGGTGGTACAGCGTGACACTATTAGTATGGTGTTCCAGTGTAAAACAGTATGGTGGTACAGCGTGACACTATTAGTATGGTGGTACAGCGTGACACTATTAGTATGGTGTTACAGTGTAAAACTATTAGTATGGTGGTACAACGTGACATTATTAGTATGGTGGTACAACGTGACACTATTAGTACGTTGGTACAGTGTGACACTATTAGTATGGTGTTACAGTGTGAAAAATATGGTGGTACAGCGTGACACTATTAGTATGGTGTTACAGTGTAAAACTATTAGTATGGTGGTACAACGTGACACTATTAGTACGTTGGTACAGTGTGACACTATTAGTATGGTGTTACAGTGTAAAACAGTATGGTGGTACAGCGTGACACTATTAGTATGGTGTTACAGTGTAAAACTATTAGTATGGTGGTACAACGTGACACTATTATTATGGTGGTACAACGTGACACTTTTAGTACGTTGGTACAGTGTGACACTCTTAGTATGGTGGTACAGCGTGACACTATTAGTACGGTGGTACAGTGTGACTCTATTTGTACGGTGGTACAGTGTGACACTATTAGTATGGTGGTACAGTGTGACACTATTAGTACGTTGGTACAGTGTGACACTATTAGTATGGTGGTACAGCGTGACAGTATTAGTACGGTGGTACAGTGTGACACTATTAGTACGGTGGTACAGTGTGACACTATTAGTATGGTGGTACAGCGTGAGACTATTAGTATGGTAGTACAGTGTGACACTATTAGTATGGTGGTACAGTGTGACACTATTAGTATGGTGGTACAGTGTGACACTATTAGTATGGTGGTACAGTGTGACACTATTAGTATGGTGGTACAGTGTGACACTATTAGTACGTTGGTACAGTGTGACACTATTAGTATGGTGGTACAGCGTGACACTATTAGTACGGTGGTACAGTGTGACTCTATTTGTACGGTGGTACAGTGTGACACTATTAGTATGGTGGTACAGCGTGACACTATTAGTATGGTGGTAAAGTGTGACACTATTATTACGGTGGTACAGTGTGACACTATTAGTATGGTGGTACAGTGTGACACTATTAGTATGGTGGTACAGTGTGACACTATTAGTATGGTGGTACAGTGTGACACTATTAGTATGGTGGTACAGTGTGACACTATTAGTATGGTGGTACAGTGTGACACTATTAGTATGGTGGTACAGTGTGACACTATTAGTGTGGTGGTACAGTGTGACACTATTAGTATGGTGGTACAGTGTGAGACTATTAGTATGGTGGTACAGTGTGACACTATTAGTATGGTGGTACAGCGTGACACTATTTGTATGGTGGTACAGTGTGACACTATTATTACGGTGGTACAGTGTGACACTATTAGTATGGTGGTACAGTGTGACACTATTAGTATGGTGGTACAGTGTGACACTATTAGTATGGTGGTACAGCGTGAGACTATTAGTATGGTGGTACAGTGTGACACTATTAGTATGGTGGTACAGCGTGAGACTATTTCTATGGTGGTACAGTGTGACACTATTAGTATGGTGGTACAGTGTGACACTATTAGTACGGTGGTACAGTGTGACACTATTAGTACGGTGGTACAGTGTGACACTATTAGTATGGAGGTACAGTTTGTGTTGTGGTACATTCTGCTCTTAGAAACAATAAATATTTTTCTAAATGTAATAATGCAAATTATGATCCAGTATTTGTATCATTTGCTACTCAATGACACAAAATGACCCTCACAGGTTCAAAGATTCCTTCCTTGAGCACATCTGTACACTAAATCTTTATCATTTTTTATACTAGCAACATCTGACATGAGCTGCAGTTGTAAAGTTGCTTTAACCTTGCTACCTGGGTACAATCCCTTGGCCCTTTTAAATGATCTTTAGGATCATAACACTGACTTCTACCAGGTTCTTTTTAATGAAGTAGTATAGAGCTTCTTTCTTTTGTGACTTACTGGCATAAAATGTTCCTGTGGAAATACACAGGTCATACTGATGTGTCCTAGAAGCAGTTCAGTGTGTGTGTTTATACACAATAAGGTAGCAAAGCAGACTGACTGGAGTGGCTGCTGCATTGTTACTCAGACTGCTGTGATGCATGCAAACATATTTGTGTTCCTGTTCCTGAATGTGACCCAAAAATGCAGGGTATGGACTATATTCTAAGTTATTCATTTCCAAAGTGCAAATCTATAAATGTTGCCTTTGTTGCTAAACTGAATGCAGAACAAAATGATGATGCACTGAAAAGCTTGAAATGTTAACTCCTTGTGTCCAGAGGCCCAGGGTGACAGACAGGCAGGCAGTCAGGCATACATACATGGTGGTGGTAGTGTGGTGGTCTGGGGCTGCTCTGCTACTTCTGGACCTGAACCATGATGGAACCATGAATTCTGCTGACTACCAGGAAAGATCCAGAGCACATCAAGAAGTCCACATGTTAAATAGACTGTTAAAAGAGGCTGAAGAGAAAAAAGTAAGGTTTTGGAGTGTTCTAGTCAAAGTCTGGATCTAGTGGAGGTGCTGTAGCCTGAATTTAAACAGGTTGTAAACAATTCTCTAAAGAAGGGTGGAAAACAATTCCTCCACAGCAACTTGAGAGACTCATTCCTAGTTTTCACAAACAGTGGGCTGTCATGAATAAAGTCAATAAGTGGACTCTCATTCAGTCTAGCATGTACGTAAGTAAATATAATAATTCAGATAAAAGTTCTGTATGTGCATGTCTGCTTCTCCATGAAAACTGTTGTTAGAATGTGTATTAGCTATACAGAAACTGAAGAAAGTCTCATCTTTTTCAAAGATGGACGTTTCATTTTACAATTCATAGAAAGCTTTTAAGTTAAATTTCACAACAATAATGTTATAACCTTCCCACTTCTCCTTCACATGGAAATTATTTCTGCTAATTGTTCCCGGGATTCATAACAGAACCTGACCTGGAACTTTCGCCCGTGTAGATGTTTAATGCCTGACACCACTAATGGAATGTCTTCTTTCTGATGTTTCATTTTAATTAGAGCAAAATGTCAACAGACACAGGAAATTAAATTGTCCCAGAGGCCTTTGAAAGCATTCCCCTTCATTTTTCTCATTATGAACCTCTCCGTGGAATATCAGGATGGCGTTCCACTAATGAAGGTGGGAGAATTCCAGTTAAATAATTCACTAAGTTCAACAGTCAGTGGAATAGCTCCAAGACAAATATGCCACGTGGAAGCAGAGCTGTCACTGAGTGTTCCAGCAAGGCCAGAATGTCCAGCTGCATTTTTTTAACTAGTTAAAGTAAAAATAATCAACCTATTTGAGGTTAAAGCTTTTATACAAAGCAACATATATATGTGACTTATCAGGCATGTCTGTGGGGGAAACTGGAGTAAACTCACACTTGCATGGGGAGAACATGCTAACTCTACACAGAAAGGCTGCAGCTGGGATTCAAACATGTGACCTTCTTGCTGCGAGGTAACAGTTCTACCACCATGCAGCCTGTCTATCTGCTGTTCGTCACATTGATTTTAAAAACTGACATTCCTTAAATAGATGAACAATGAAGTAAAGTTGACATCATCTACTAGAACCATGAACAGTTCTATCAATCTAACAACTTCAAACAAGAAAAAAACGCTTTTAAAAAATTGTAAAATAAAAAATCCTATTTAACTTTAATTCAGTGCAGGCAGCAGGAGATATGTGGTGCGTGCATGCGTGCGTGCTTGCGTGTTCAGTTACAGACAGAAATATTTTCCTCTGCACTTTATTAATTAACCACATTTGGTGGGTCTTACAGTAAGGCCTCTTTCAGACCTTGACATTTGAGATAAAACAAAACAGCAATAAGTTTTCATGTTCAGGAGCTGAACATTACAGAAATAATGGAGTAGCATACTGTATGAAAGCTGTGAACAATTAAAAACCTCAGAGAAAAGAGGGGGAAGAATTGCTGCCTGTTGTGAGTCGTGAAGTTCTTCCATGTAACTCACAGATCTCAGTGGTTCGTTTCCCAGCAGGTTTCTGCGTATCTCATCTAGGTTTTGATTTTGAGTGTTTTCTGCTTTAAAAAGGACAGTGCATATTAATAAATACTATAATTCAGTTATGGTAAATATTCTGCATTTATAGAGTGTTTTCTAGAGTGTTCTCTACTCCCCAAAGCGTTGTACAACACAACAGTCATTCACCCATTCACACACACATTCACAGTCTTCATGGTGTAAATGAACCATTTTTGTTAGCAGACGCTGGCAAGTTGATGGAATAAAGAAAAATTTATGGATTTCATGTGGGAGGCTCACGACACTTTGAGTTATTCTTGGACTGCATTAACCATCCTCCCTCACATGCACACACACATGCACGCACACACACACACACACGAACACACACAAACTCACACACATACCTGAACACACACATGCACACGCACATGCACACACATGCACACACATGCACACACCTGATTATCAGTCTCAGTTTGGCACCTCACTAACATCTTTAACAGAACTGAATTTTTGATCAATTAAAATTTTAACAATTAATTTTTCATCATCACACTTACTCTTCTCTTATAGTGTAAATTCTAGAGATGATCTTTAAAAACAATTAGAACAAATCCAGAAAATCTTCCTGTTTTTATATTTTCGAAACATAACTTTAAAAGATTTAAAAACATATAATGAATAAGATAAGAAAGGAAACTACTGGCTCAAGTAGAGCGGGTCACCCTAATGGCAGCTCAAACCCAGCTCCTAGTCACTCTGCTGTTGTTTCCTTGGGCAGACCTGGTTTACTGTCTGAATGTTCGGTGATGGTCAGAGGAGTTACTGGTGGTCAGAACACCCCCCTTGTTCCGAGAGCTCTGAGGATATTTAGGAAAAAGATACAGTAACAAAAAAATCAATGCTTGCACATTATGTATAATTTTGTGTATATTGCACTATCTATGTGTTTTTCTTGATGATAGTGTTAATAAAAATGATCAAATATTCATTCAGTGGCATTATAATCTTTTTATTACAGCAGAAAAATTGGGCTAGTGGAACTTCTGTTTGGCTGGTAACTTCAGAAAGTTACTAGCCACTTTGGCTGGTGATCAAAAAAGTTAATTTCAAACCCTGGTTGGTGGAAGTCAGAGGAGGTGGTGGTGGTTAGAGGAGGTGGTGGTGGTCAGAGGAGGTGGTGGTGGTTAGAGGAGGTGGTGGTGGTCAGTGGTCAGAGGAGGTGGTGGCGGTCAGAGAAGTTGGTGGTGGTCAGAGGAGGTGGTGGTGGTCAGAGGAGGTGGTGGCGGTCAGAGGAGGTGGTGGTGGTCAGAGGAGGTGGTGGCGGTCAGAGGAGGTGGTGGCGGTCAGAGGAGGTGGTGGCGGTCAGAGGAGTTGGTGGCGGTCAGAGGAGGTGGTGGCGGTCAGAGGAGTTGGTGGAGGTCAGAGGAGGTGGTGGTGGTCAGAGGAGTTGGTGGAGGTCAGAGGAGTTGGTGGAGGTCAGAGGAGGTGGTGGCAGTCAGAGGAGTTGGTGGAGGTCAGAGGAGTTGGTGGAGGTCAGAGGAGGTGGTGGCGGTCAGAGGAGGTGGTGGCGGTCAGAGGAGGTGGTGGCGTCAGAGGAGTTGGTGGAGGTCAGAGGAGGTGGTGGGGGTCTGAGGAGGTGGTGGAGGTCAGAGGAGGTGGTGGCAGTCAGAGGAGTTGGTGGAGGTCAGAGGAGGTGGTGGGGGTCAGAGGGGGTCCTCCTTGCTGGTTTGAGCAGCTCCAGGCAGATATCAGAATCTCTCCTGTGGTTAATCCTACAACATGCCCAGGTCTCAGTCAGACCACTTCCTGTCATTTGACTGTGGTTAAATGTCATCTGGAAGGACAAGTGAAATTACACAGGAATAATATTTTAATTCTTCAGCTCTCCCTCTAATGGTAACTCTGTCTGAGGCAAAGACAATTATAATTAATGTTCAGTTGCAAACATGTGAATGCACAATGCAAACACTGAGGAGTAAATGTACCTGAGCATAACAGATGATCTAAAGGACAGGTTCAGTTTCTAAGAGGTCATATCTGAAATGGACTAATGCGTCCCTCAGCATATGGGACACCTTCACAGTTTATGGGAGAAGCCCTGAGGGAGATTCCAGCCTACGCTGGCTGCTCTGTGCGCTTCAGGGAGGCCTGCGCCCTTCATTCCAGACAGTATGCCCTTTTTAAAATACAGTGAGTGGATGAGTGGCAGCCTCACTGTCCCATCTCTGCTCTCGCTCTCAAACACAACCTCATTTAAACTCACTGTATATAGAAGCTGATGTCAACATGGACAGCTTATAATTAGAAAAAGATACTAGAGGAACACAAGCATGTTTCTGAGTTTTATGTTCACTGGAATATACTGAGGAAAGCTAAACATGCACCATTTTTTCATGTGCAGCATTTCTTCTGACCATGTACCAAATGATGACAATGAATGATGAATGAATCTAGATCTGATCAGGAGTAGACGTGGCTCCAACAGGCATTCCTTTTAGACTTGCTGGTAAAACTACATGGAGGGTGTAGCTAATACTGACCCAGTGCTAAAACACATACAAATGTGGATAAATAATAGAAAAAACACATAATGCAGACTGGAATTATTTGAAACTAAAATAAAAGTTAGACATAGAAATGATTTTAAATCAATTTATTTAAATCTTGTGAAATTTTTAATTTATTTTGAATTCTGGTTCAAAAAATAAATCAAAACCAAACTAATGAAGCAGGTCTGGACTAAAATGATGGAACCCTTAACTTCATATTGAGTTGTTCAACCTTTGGAGGCAATCAGGTCTTTTCTGTAACTCTCAGTGGACGTCTCACCTGTCCTCAGGTTGTCAGGGTTTAGGTTTATTTGGTTTAGTTAGGGTCCATGTTTTGCTTTATATTATTTATCATGCCTGTTTTATGTCTAGTCCATGTCATGTTGTGTGGTTAGTTCATGTTAGTCTGTTGTTCACGTCCATGTCCTGTGTTCCTGTCCTGCCCTGAGTCTTTAGGTTGCTCTATGTGTTGTTTACCCAGGTTTAGTCTTTTATTCATGCTCTCTGTTTTTCCCTGCTCGTGTCAGGTTATCTTATGTTATGGTTCATGTCTGTTCAGTTTTCTGTGCTCATGGTTTAGTTTTAGTTTATCAGGTTTGTGTTTTGCTTCATGTTCATGTCCTGTCCTGTCTGCCTTAGTTAAATCCCCACAGCTGTGCCTCGTTATCTTGATTTGCTCCTTCATGTATTTAAGCCCTCATGTGTCCTGTCTTGTTGTTGGATTGTCTTCTCTGCTCTGCTTACCTGTTCTGTGTCATGCCAAGCCTGTTTTTGAGTTGTAGCTGCCAAGACCAAGTTTATTAATAAACCTTTTAACCCTCCTGTCGTGTTCGGGTCAAATCTGACCCATTTACAACTTAAAACACTCATAAATATTGTGTTTTACATCGGATTGCCTCAAGGCCTTGTGATATCCTCCACACTATGCACTTGAACATATAAAAGTGATGATCACCTCTTTCATTGCATTTTGAGTGTTTTAATCAAACTTGTTACACCTGTGGTGTTCCTGGTCAAAAGTGACCGCCATAGGAAATGTATGGGTATCCAGACTATGTTCATCCACCAGACAGAAAACATCCCCATACACATCACCCCAACTCACTCACTCACTCAGTTCAGACTGAACAATGTCTTTTGTGGGTACACATCTCTTTCCTGTGCTTATGTGCCGGTCCTCCCACCTGAACCACCTCCCTTTTGAAGCAATGCATCATATCTTCACACAGACTAGACAGGTGTCTGCTATGTGAACCCATCTCATTCCCAAGCTTTTGTGCCAGTCCCCCATGTGAACCACACCTTCCAGACTAATCAGTGTATCTTCTTCACACAGACCCTAAATAGCTGTTTGCCTTCACTCCTTTTTCTTTGGTAACTGACCAAGCTGTTATCTGTTGAAAAGGTTCTGGTCCAGGTTTTTGGACATGATGAGGAGAGCACTGAGATAGAGGAGGATGTCTCAGAAGTGAAAGACAACACAGATTTTGATCCAGACTTTGAGGAGACTGACCAGTCAACAGAGGGAGAGTCGCCTGAAGAACAGACACCTGAGGGGACCTTCCAGTCCAAGAGTGGACATTTGCTCTAGTCTTCATCCCCCCAGGACAGAGGAAGTAGAGCAAGAGTGAAAAACATTATAAAGATGACGCCAGGGCAACACAGTATGAGACATCTCGTGTAGATGGTATCAAGTCTAGCTTCCAACTCTTTTTACCAGAGTCCATTGAGAGGATTATACTATGTATTGTTCCTTTTATGGCAGCTTACTGGTACATACACCTGCAAGTGAATGACAGCCCACTGGCTAGTGGCACTCTTCCACAACATCTTTGATGTGTCTGCTTTCAATGCATATGTGATGTGGACAGCCATCAGCCCAACCTGGAATCAGGGGAAGAGTTTCAAGAGGAGACTTTTTCTAGCAGAGCTGGGGAAAGCTTTGGTGACTCCTCTAATTCAGGAAGAATTAGAATAAGAATGCGCTGTGAGCTCTGAGCTCCTAGAGACAACACAACCAGCCTGAGATGCTGCAAATGTGATGTCTATGTTTGCAAGGCTCACTCTGAGTGTCACATGCCACTCATGTGCATGAATTCACATGCACACACACACAACTTCATGTTGAGTTTGGTCTTTGGTTATAATTTTTTACTTTACATGTTCATTTTGTAATACATTTTCAGCGCCTATTTGTATTTTCACTGCATTTATTTTTTGTTTAATTCTATAAATTCATGTTAAACACTACTTTGAGACATTGTTCACAGCTAAAGAATGTGAAATAAAAATTTGGAGGTGAAAAAATGTTTTTGTGACAATTTAAGAGCAGTTAAAACAGGTTGGTCAATTTTGACCGGGAACACTAAAGTAAGGGGCGGGAGGTGAACACGACCGGAGGGTTAAAGGGACATGAGGGAGCTTTTGAAGAAAAGTAATAATTGCATGTTCAGTTTATTTAGGTTAATAAGTGATGAAGCATTTTAAATCAAAAACAACGAGGCCACCCATGTATCATTCCATTATCTTGAACAGGCTGTGAGCTGTAAAATGTTCTGCAATTCGGGGTCCGAATTTCCCGCGCTGTCCTACGGATGTGACGTCAACTGACGCTTCTGCGCGTTCTCGGGCAAAAAAAGTAATAATAAATGTAAATCCAGTAGGTGGCAGTATTGCACCTTTGTGTAGTGTTGCTGGTCAATGGCGGACTTCCTTATCTAAACCAGTGGTTTTTCTCATAAAACTGGTGTTATTTGGCAGTGTTTATGGAGCTGAAAACCTCTCTGATGGATTATAAGGGTTTCACAGAGCTAAAGGTGCTGTTATAGGCGACCACACAGCAATCTGTCCATGTTTATGGTCTCGGCACTGTAGGCCGCAAATCCCGGACTGTTTCCTAGACCTCAGTCCGCTTACAGTGCATCTAAGGCGGCTCTGCTGCACACGGACCTCCGGGTGCTACGGAGCTCCACTCCGTGATGTGAATTTGAGAAATCTAAGGTGATATACGCGGCAGGGCATGATTCTATCACGCTAGATTTCTCAAATTCTCCTCCGGGTGTCCGAGAACACCGGCTGATTAAAGCTTTTAGCGATACAGGCAGCAGTGGAAGCTGGAACATAGCGGCTAGCGAGATTAGCTCTGTTAGATCGACTCCCTCAGTCTGATCGTGTGTGTGTGTGCGTCGCAGGGCATTGTTTTACTATATTTCCTTTTGTATTAATAAAATGTATTTTTATTTATGGAATCATGCCTCCGGCTGCCTTTGGTTGAACCCTTATGAACTAGTGAGAAATTTGTGCTCGCTCCCGCTAAAAACTGCAGTTATTCGCAGCACCAGGCGCGGCGCTCATGAGGTTTTTTTTTCAAAGCTCCCTCATGTCCCTTTAAGTTCATTCGATGTCTTCCAGTCCTCCATTCCCACCTGCACCTTGGGTCCACCTGCCTCCACGTTCATTACACAGGTAGTCTGACCCACTCCTTATGAGCAAACTGCTCCAGCTGTCTCAGGTCTGAGGGGTTCCTCCTCCAGATGTTTTAGCTCCTTCCACAGACGTTCACCTGGATCTGGATCAGGGCTCAGAGGACAAACTTCAGAAGGTTTGGTTCTGAATCGTTCTGGGTGTTGGAGGACCTGTGACCTGTTGGAGGACTTGTGACCTGTTGGAATACCTGTGACCTGTTGAAGGACTTGTGACCGTGTTGGAGAACCTGAGACCGTGTTGGATGACCTGTGACCTGTTGGAGGACTTGTGACCTGTTGGAATACCTGTGACCTGTTGAAGGACTTGTGACCATGTTGGAGAACCTGAGACCGTGTTGGATGACCTGTGACCTGTTGGAGGACTTGTGATCGTGTTGGAGGACCTGAGACCTGTTGGAGGACTTGTGATCGTGTTGGAGGACTTGTGATCGTGTTGGAGGACCTGTGACCTGTTGGAGGACCTGTGACCTGTTAGAGAACCTGAGACCGTGTTGGATGACCTGTGACCTGTTGGAGGACCTGAGACCTGTTGGAGGACTTGTGATCATGTTGGAGGACCTGTGACCTGTTGGAGGACTTGTGACTGTGTTGGATGACCTGTGACCTGTTGGATGACCTGTGATCTGTTGGATGACCTGTGATCTGTTGGAGGACCTGTGACCTGTTGGATGACCTGTGACCTGTTGGATGACCTGTGATCTGTTGGAGGACCTGTGACCTGTCAAGGGACAGTCCTGTAGATCTAAAGCTTCTATTAAAAAATGTTTTACAATATAATTTGTTAAAACGTAGTTAACATCTTTTCTAGGAGTACCAATAGGCCAATTTCATTAGTTTGGTATTTTTATTTATTTTCACCATAATTTGAACATTGTTTGAATTTTATCTTTTTATACTAAAATGTTCCAGAACGCAGCAGCACGTTTGGTCTTCAATCAGCCTAAAAGAGCACATGTCACCCCTCTGTTCACTGAGCTCCACTGGCTACCTTTAGCTGCTACATCAAATTCAAGTCTCTAACACTAGCATACAGGGTCCTGAAAGGAACGGCTCCATCTACTGGAATCCTCTCACTAAGGCTTACATCACGGCTCGGTCACTCTGGTCATCAAAGGATCATCAGCTAGCAGAGCTACACCACGCTGGGACAGTCCAGACTCTTCTCATGTGTCGCTCCACGATGGAGGAATGACCTACCAAGCTACCAGAACAAGGGCGTCCCTGTCCAAGAACCTCCTGAAGACCCAGCTCTTCAGAGAACATCTTCTAGACTAGCTCCTACCTTCACTACTCCTCTCTACTCTCTTCATGCACTTCACTCTATCCTGTGTTCTTTTTCCCCTCACCTTAGAGGCTAGTGTTAAACCATCTAAGTAGTTTGTTGTTAGACTCAATGGTAACATATTTGTTATCTTATCATTATAAGTGGCTTTGGATAAAAACATCTGATAAATGCATAAACAACATAAACATAAATTATTAATAATTATTGTTTTTGTCAGTTTCATCTTATTTCAGTGACTGGTTTTTCTATCTGTAACAAGAGGAGACCAGTAATGTACTCATGTCTGTGTGAACTCATCAGATTTGTGTTTGTACCACATTATTAGAAATGACTCTTTTTATATTTGATCTAGATCTAGTGACTAATGTGTTCCAGGAAGCAGTTCTGAGGAAGACTGGCCTCATTGGTCCTTTCTGTTCCGTTCCCTCAGTCTGATGTGGCACGAGCTCTGGGTTTGGAGAGTCTAAAACAAACACTTAAGTAACCCATTAAGCAAGATGAGCTTATCTAGAACCCCACAGTGGACTGTTTGCAGTTTGCAGCTGGACAAATGTAATGCTTTATGATCCACAAATAATACATGAGACCAACTGTAACTAAAAGCTGTGAGCTGGAACTCTGAATGTCCACACTCTCATCGTCAGGCATTAATAATGCAGAGGAGTAAACTGCAGTAAAGTACTGTAACTATTAGCCCTGATAGAACTTCTTGATGTCAGCCACTTTTTCAGTCCATCAGCAGCTCGCGGAGCGGAGGGGATTCTTCTTTTTCTCATTTCATTTAATTTATCTGAAGAACAAATCTTTCCCAGCATGTTGTGATTAAAGAGCAGTAATGACTTACTGCAGCATGTGGAGTCAAAGTGTTGATGATAGTTAGAACTTACAGTAACAAACAGAACAGACGCTAGCCTTGTTTAGCTTTAGCGGTGAGGAGGGGAGTTTCTGGAATTATAACAGTCACTGGATTAGTGTTGATTAGTGAAGGATGAAACATGAAGACAGCAAAACATCTGTCCACACAGCCTCACACAACTTCAATACAAAAGCACCTCACACACAGAGCGGAGAAGAGAGGTCAGCACACATCCCATCATAAAACTCTGAATTCTCATTTCTAGATGACCACCGGTCTGACACCAGCACATCCTGTAGGATTCTTTGGCAAAAACACTTGACTTTAAACACTTAATTCATTTCCTGGAACTTTAAAGGAAGGTGACAACCAAAAGAATAACTGGGCCCAGCCTTAGAGGCATCCAGGAGGGGATCAGTAGAACCGCTGCTCCTCCACATGGAGAGGAGTCTGCTGAGGTGGTTCATCTGGTCAGGAGGCCTCCTGAAGGCCTCCTTGGTGTTGTGTTTCAGGCAGGATGTCCAGGCCCAGAACACTCTGGAGGGATTATATCTCCCAGCATGTCTGGGAATGTTTTTGGATCCCGCTGGAGGAGCTGATGGAGGATCTGATGGAAGAACTGGTGGAGGAGCTGATGGAGGATCTGATGGAGGATCTGATGGAGGATCTGATGGAAGAACTGGTGGAGGATCTGATGGAGGATCTGATGGAGGAGCTGATGGAGGAGCTGATGGAGGAGCTGATGGAGGAGCTGATGGAGGAGCTGATGGAGGAGCTGATGGAGGAGCTGATGGAGGAGCTGATGGAGGAGCTGATGGAGGAGCTGATGGAGGATCTGATGGAGGATCTGATGGAGGAGCTGGTGGAGGAGCTGGTGGAGGAGCTGATGGAGGAGCTGATGGAGGAGCTGATGGAGGATCTGATGGAGGATCTGATGGAGGATCTGATGGAGGAGCTGATGGAGGAGCTGGTGGAGGAGCTGATGGAGGAACTGATAGAGGAGCTGGTAGAGGTTTGTGGCTGCCCTGGCGTTGGTCTCCGTGGGGTGTCCGTGCCCTGGGTCGCCTCTGGACGTCTGGGGCCCAGGGCTCCTCCGCGTCCTCCGTGGGCCCTGGGGGTGAGACTGTGGCTCCTCAAACTTATTATTGAATGTTTCTATTGAGAAACCTTACATATACAAGTGCGCATATATACACACAGGTGATCACAAGGTGCTCACATAAAGACGGACTCAGGTGTTTTCAGACACATTGACTGGGGCTGTGGTTGACACTGACCTCATCTTGAATTAGTCTTTACCATATACATTTTAAGGACACGGGGGGGAAATTAAAATTAAATTAAATAAGAAGTCCCCTTTCTTGACAACAAATTTCCCCTCTGAGGTTAATCAAGTATTTATTAAATAAACTGCAATTATGGCAGCAGCAAAAACACTTAAAGACTTTGTTCTGTTTTCAGCTGTAGTGTCTGTGAATGACGAATCATGTGCTGGACTAGATGTTTGGGTACACCGTCAAAATTAAGGGTCTAGAAAAAGTACATTTTGGAACCCCAGGGTACAGTTCTGACTTCATCTAAGGTTGAATATCAAAAAAAATTAAGGGAGTGCATTTTAAATTCATTCAGCTACATGTTTGTTCCCAAGTAGGTACAAATATGTACTGACTATTCTAAATACTAGGGATGCACCGATACCGATATAAGGCCGATACCATTACCATGTACTAATACTCGTTAAAGTTAAGTGATACCAGGAACTGATATTGGTATCGGGTGCCCTAACCCTACCAATATCATATACTCATACTTGTTAAAGTTAACCAAAAATAGAAGAAAATAGAACCTGTCGTCCAATTCATTTCATCTTTTTGTGAGGTAAAAGTATCAGTATCTGTACACTGTATCGGCAAGTACTCAGATTCAAGTATAGGTATCATATCAGTTTGAAAAACGTGGTATCGGTGCATCCCTACTAAATACTTATTCCAACCATGTGAAAACGTTTACACAACATTTTTATTGAAAGTATCTTTATAAGTATCCTCAGGTGACCTTGACATAAATGTTGTGAAGACAGGATGATAAACCTGACAACCACCCAGGTAACTAAAGGTTATTAGCACCTGACTTTAGATTGACAGGTTAAAATTTCAAATCCCTGTGAATGTCACAACAGGACTTAGTACATGATGAGAAAACAACATATAAATAAGAGTCTGTTGGATCTAACTTAATAAACATGTCAGATGTTAGGATCCCAGAGCAATAAAACATTTAATATAGAAGATAATGTGGTAGAACCTCATTTTGTTCTAATCTAGGTACAGAAATAAAAGACTGTTCTCTGAAAGGAACAAATTACAGGGGTACAGCTGAGGGTACAAGAACGGAACGGCCTTAGAGACGGCCTTCATACCCACTACGGTACACTAGGTACTGTTTTCTGAATATGCAGCACAAAACTTCCTGGTGCTTTTATAATGTATTTAATTACAATAATTTTTTTTTTCACCAATCCTGCCATTTTTAAACTTGTTCCATTTATGTTAGAAAAGTTATTACAGAAACGCTATTAAAAGTGAGTTTTAGGTCTGTCTCACTTGCTGTGACTGAATCTGTGACACATTCTGTTAGAGGAGGACAACATGTCTGACCCTGTATGCTGACTGGACTCCACCAGGTCACACAGGGGGCACAAGCCTGTTATTTTGTACAGTATAACAGTGGCAAGGCCAGGCCAGAATTGACCAAAAACATCGAGAGAGCAGCCTCCACAGGGCTCCATGTGCTGAATGTCACCACTGACACCGGTGGCCCTAATCAGGCCATGTGGAAATCCTTTGGGGTCGACCGTAATAACACATTAGAGTCACATCCAGAAACAGCAGCTCTATTTCATGCCTGATGTCCCACGTCTTGGAAAAAATCTAAAGGGTGCCCTTGTTCATGGACAAATGTTCATAATTCCAAAGGATATAGTGTGGGGGGGGAACCCTCCAATGTAACGAGGCATCAGCGGTCCCTATTAAGGTCTTAGTGACCTTTCAAGAAAGGATGGCATTAAAAATAGCTCCTTCTCTGTCAGCTGCAGCCATTTGAGCCAAGTCCCTAATAACATGAAGGTTGGTCCTGCTCTTGTGTATTCAGTTCATCAACAAAGTGCTTGACTGATGTACAATATAGCAAGAAAATCTTATGTCATCTCAACATCCACTGTCACTGCCAGCATGGACACAATGGAGGCATGCTACATGACCTTCCTCCAGCTAAGTATCCATCCCTCAGTGGAGCAAAGGCAGGTCAGAGGAAGCCTGTTAGTCAGGTCCCATTTTACCAAACAGGAGGAGATGCTGTGAAGAACAGCCTTCTGTTTACATCAGAGTTCATTCAAATACACTCACCGCTGTGAGGTGTCTGTGAGACCAAAGTAGGATTAGTTAAAGTGATAATATGCAACTTTTTCATATTTTTAAATATTTTCCTTGAGCCAGTCTGTGCTAATAGGACCCTTTACAGCAGGGATCAGCAACTCCCTTCCCCGAGGGCCGGTAACCAGCAGGTTTTAGGTGAATCCATGCTTCAACACACCTGATTCAAATGAATGGCTGATTAACTGACTTCTTCAGAACTTAACATGTTGAGGAAGTAATTCAGTCATTAGAATCAGTTGTGTTGAAGCAGGGAGGCACCTAAAACCTGCTGGATACCAGCCCTCAGGGAAGGGAGTTGCTAATCCCTGCTTTACAGAGTTAATGAAAAGTCTAGCCGCATCTGGTGATTAGATCCAGAATACCACGATTGCAAGATCTCCGTCGCGTCACGGTACCCAGGAAGTCACGTGTCTCACGAGGGTTAGGCTAACCCAATGTGGCTAGCTGTTATGCTAGCGCTGGAGTGTTTTTAGCTCATGATTCCTGATTTTTTTCAATCTCTCCCTGCTTGAACACAGCTGATTTCTTTGAAGGAGTAAATAACCGCTCCTCTAGAAAACTATGAAGGCTGAGGAGACATTTCAACACTTAGATTTAGCAGTTTAGAAGCAAGAACTATGGGCTACTTTATGTAATGCAGTGATTTAAAACGGACACCAGAGGGCGCCCAAAACAAGCAAAACTGCATATTATCACTTTAAGTGACTTGGAACTTCTTCAATTTTTAAAAAAGTTAACTTTTATTCATATCAGTCACTTGAACTTTTTTTTTTTTACCTTAAAGGGACACTCCACCAGAAAGTGATTTTTTTTTTTTTTGTCTATTGCAATATTCCTCATAGTTAGATAAATGGGCAAGAACAATTAGTAAACAGCCCAGCTGTTTTCCTGATCCAGCAGTACTCCTTTAGCTTGAGCTTAGCGTAAAACACTGTAAGTGAATGGTAACAACTAGCACCAACTGAACTCCCGCCATGTGTTGGCGGGGGTCCATTGAAGTTCTGTCAACTTCAATGGACCTTAACAGGGTCCATTGAAGTTGACAGATATTAGTCCAACTTTCCTGTGAAATAATCAGGACCCCCTCCTTTTCTTTAACACATTCTGTGCTGGTCTGTTTACACTGCTGAATGCCCTTATATAACTTGGAAATTGTATTATTCTGAGAATCAGATTTAATCGGAGTTAGAAATTAGGGATGATCCGATCACGTTTTTTGCTGTCGATCACTGATACCGATCACATGGATTGACTGTAAATTTCACATTGTAGTAATGATGAGGGCTAATGGATAGAAAATGAATCATAAATCACCTTCATTTGGACAAAAACATGTTTTTACTGACATTTTCAAGAGAGAAAAAATATACAAAAACTTGAAAGTACAATGTAGACATCCATCAATCCATATAGAAATATCCATCCATCCATTTTCTGTAGCCGCTTATTCCTCCACAGAGGGTCGCGGGGCAGCTGGTGCCTATCTCCAGCGGTCAAGGGGCGAGAGGCGGGGGACACCCTGGACAGGTCGCCAGTCCATTGCAGGGCCACACAGAGACGAACGAGACAAACAACCACACACCCACTCACACCTAAGGACAATTTACCAGCCCAATTAGCCTGACAGTCATGTCTTTGGACTGTGGGAGGAAACCGGAGTACCCGGAGAAAACCCACGCATGCACGGGGAGAACATGCAAACTCCACGCAGAGAGGCCGCAGAGCCGGGACGCGAACCCACGACCTCCTTGCTGCGAGGCAACAGTGCTAACCAACTGCGCCACCATGCAGCCCCATATAGAAATATATATTATTTATTATATAGCCTATATTTAAATACTTAAACATATATTCTTGTGCACAAGATCTCCATTAATTAGTTTAAGGTTGAAATAACGTTTTGAGAAACAAAAAATTCTACTGCTATTCAGACACAGAAAAGTCAGCATTGTTTTGACACTCTGGTCCATTTTTTGCCCAGAAAGAATGAACTAATTACTGCCCATGGTCTGGATCATTGTTTAAGAGTCTACCTGTGCTGCTCAGCTCCTCCTCCCTCCACCTGTCTGATCCACCTGTGCCACATGGCGCGGCTTTATCTTGTCCTTGTGGTGATTCTGTTTAAAAGCTGGACATCTTGTATTGATTGCGACCACTAGGTGGCGCGTCCGTGTTGTTGTTGTTCTGAAGTTGGAGAGCTAGTGAAAACCCGCTGGACCAGAACTGCATCGTCTCAGTCTCTCCTTATAACTTATATGGACATATAAGTAACCCACAGCCACACTACAACAAGATATGAGCATTGAAGCCACAACATGGTGTCAGAAGTTTGGCTGCCGAGTGAACAACGACGGTGTGAGTAGCAAGCTAAAAACAAGATTAGCCCACGGCTAACTGCTGCTAACAGGAGCGAGCATGGAGCAATTCAAGCCACAATCACCGCTAATACTCACCGGCAATTTGTCTGAGGCATGGCGCAGATGGGAACAGAGGTTTCATCTTTACATGACAGCCACAGGTGCGTCTGAGAAGGATGAAGAGGTTAAAATAGCCATTCCTCTTCACACTATCGGCGAGGAGGCCCTAGAAGTGTACAATACGCTCACCATTACCCCGGCTGGAGATGCACTTACAGTGGAGGATGTTCTAAAAGCATTTAAAACCTACTGTAGTCCACAGAAAAATGTTGTTTTTGAACGCCATCAAGTTTGGTCTCATCCGATGTCACCAGGAATTTCAGTGGACAGATATGTCACTGAACTGCGTCAAAAAAGCAAAGACTGTGAGTTTGCGCAAAATGTGGATGATATGATCAGAGATAAGCTGGTGTTCAGCATAAATGACACACGTCTGAAAGAGACTACTTCGTGACAAAGAGCTCACCCTGAACAAGGCTATTGAAACCTGCAGGTCTGCAGAGGTGGCTAAGTCACAGATCCAAGCAATGCAGTCGACTCCTGTGGTCCAAGACGCTACAGTGGATGTGTTTAAAAAAAGGTCCCAGATACACTGGACAAAATAAAAACAAAATCAGCAATAAGCAAACAGCTTGCAGAAAATGTGGAAATAAACACGAGCCAAGGCAATGTCCAGCATATGGAGCAACGTGTCACAAATGTGGAAAAAATAACCACTTTTCAAAGGTATGTAGAACAAACACTGAAAAAAATAACACCTATAAGAAAACAAAGACTGTGAACAACATAGAGGCTGATATGGACACTCTGTATATAGGAACAGTGTGCAGTGACAAGAGTAAGGTGAAGAGTTGGAACGAAATAGTAACAGTAAAAAATGTGCCTATCACTTTCAAACTTGACACAGGCGCAGTTGCTAATGTGCTTCTTATGCACATATACCACAAACTACCAGGTTCCATTCAACTACAGCCCACAAAGACTGTGCTAGTAGCTTTCGGTGGTGCACGTATACATGCAGATGGTATTGTATCTCTTAAATGTAACACTACCAAAGGCAGCGCGGTGCTCGACTTTCTCGTGTCCAGCCAGGCAGACAAAGCGATCCTGGGAGGACAAGCCTGTGAAGAGCTGCAGCTGGTGAAGAGAGTCGACTCAGTCACAGCAAAGTCACTAAAGCTGAGCAAACCACCAGCCACCAAAGAAGAACTGGTAGAGAGATTCTCTGAGGTGTTCACAGGTTTAGGTGAGTTTCCTGGAGTTCACCACATACACATTGACCCGACAGCTACACCTGTCATTCACGCATGCAGAAACGTGCCTGTTTCCATACTGGATCAACTTAAAAAGACACTAAAAAACTTACAGGAAGGAGGCATAATAACTCCTGTCACTGAGCCCACAGATTGGGTGAACAGTCTCGTCGCTACACAGAAGAAAAATGGCACACTAAGGGTGTGTTTGGACCCTTGTGACCTGAACCATGCAATCAAACGCCAGCACTACTCCATTCCCACACATGAGGATGTCCGCAGCAGGCTAGCAGGAAAATCCATCTTCACCATTTTGGACGAAAAGGATGGATACTGGCAGATTAAGCTGGATGAGTCATCTTCAAAACTATGCACCTTCAACACACCATGGGGCCGGTATCGCTTCCTCCGGCTTCCGTTTGGGATTAAATCAGCCAGCGAAGTGTTCCAGCAAAAGAACTGTGAAACATTTGGTGACATCCCTGGTGTATTCATTATAGCAGATGATATGATCATCGCAGCAGAATCAGACTGTGAACATGATGAGATTTTGCTGAAAGTCATGGAGAGCAAAAGCAGCAAATGTGAAGTTTAATAAGGACAACATCCAATTCAAAGTGGACACTGTGAGGTATATGGGGCACATCATCACAGCAGGAGGTCAGCAAGCTGATGATACAAAGATCAAAGCCATAGTTGACATGTCCACCCCAGAGGACAAACAAGGTCTCCAACGCCTACTGGGAATGACAAAGTTCTTAGCACAGTACATACCAAACGAGGCATCACTAACTGCACCTCTAAGACAACTACTCAAGAAGGACACTGTTTGGCAGTGGCAAACACCCCACAGTGAGGCGCTGCAGAGACTCAAAACTGCCCTCACACAAGCACCAGTTCTGAGATTCTACGATCACAAGAAGGCACTAGTGCTACAAGCAGATTCCTCAAAAGATGGACTGGGAGCATGCCTGCTTCAATATGGTCACCCTGTATGTTATGCATCACGGGCACTCACGGACACTGAAAAGAGGTATGCACAAATAGAGAAAGAGTTGCTTGCCATTGTGTTTGCCGCCAAAAGGTTCCACCAATATGTTTATGGGAGACCAGTGACTGTACAGTCCGATCACAAGCCTCTTGAGGTAATCATGTGCAAACCGCTCTGCAAAGCACCAGCAAGGCTGCAAGGGATGCTCCTTCAGTTACAGAGGTATGACCTCACTGTTACATACACACCTGGAAAACACATGTACATTGCTGATGCTCTTTCACGAGCCACAATAGACAGTGAGCAGGACAGTGCTGAGTATCCTTGTGAAGAGAGAGTTGTGAATGCTTTAGAGGCCACAGACGCCTTGAGTGAGGACACACTCAATCAGCTGAGAGCGGCAGCTGCAGCAGACAGTGTGCTACAAGCGGTGCGTGAAAAGCACATGAACGGTTGGCCTACCAAAAGAAAAAATTTGGATAGAGCACTTCATAGCTACTGGCCAATGCAACATAATATCAGCATTCATAAGGACATTGTCATGGTCGGAGACAAGATTATTATACCACAAAACTTCAGAAATGTAATCTTAGAAAAGTTGCATCTTGCTCATCAGGGAGTACAGCGCACTAAAGCAAAAGCACGTAAAGTCCTGTACTGGCCTGGAATGGGACATGATATTCAGACCATGGTTGAGAAATGTGCACAGTGCCAACTAATGCAACCAAGACACCAGGTGGAGCCACTTGTCCCACATTTGATCCCAGAGCTACCGTGGATGAAGATTGGAGCAGACATTTTTGAGCTACACGGTCAGTCATATCTGTTATTAGTGGACTACCTGACAAAGTATCCTGAAGTGCTGAATCTTCCTGACAAGACAGCATGCACAGTAATACAAAAGATGAAGTCAGTTTTTGCGAGACATGGGATTCCAAAGGAAATAGTGAGTGATCATGTCCCATTTGCCAGTTATGAGATGAAATCATTTGCAACAGCATGGGAAATAAAGCTCACTTTCTCCAGTCCAGGTTTTCCATCCTCAAATGGAATGGCTGAACGAGCCATAAAAACTGTCAAACATGCACTGAAGAAAGCATTACAGACTGGCACAGACCCACATCTAGTGTTCCTGTCCCTGAGAAACACTCCAGTCACAGGACTTGACATGTCATCTGCACAAATGTTGATGGGAAGAGTCCTGCGCAGCACACTGCCATGTTCTAGTGCTGTGCTGAAGCAATCAACCCCGCATGGCATCCCCAACAAAATAAGAGACATCCAGTACCATCAGAAGCAATATTTCGACGTACGTGCAAAACCACTACCTGTGTTGTCCCCAGGTAACACAGTGCACATGCAGACACAGCACGGCTGGGAGCCAGCGGTTGTTGTCCACCAGAGAGAAGAACCACGCTCCTACAGCGTCCAAACCCCTGCAGGAAGGATGCTCAGGAGAAACAGGAGACATCTGAGGAAAATACACCCTAGTTTGTTCAGAGACACTCCCACTGATGATCAATCTGACTTGGAAGAACAATCTCCTGCTGAACCATCAACAGAACCAGCTGTTACTCCTCCTGCTTCTGTGGACAATAGGCCTACATGTTACACACGCAGTGGCCGGGCAGTCAGACGCCCCGTCAGATACAGGGATGATTAAATGGACACATTCAGTTATGAGTTCTTATTGCATGTGGTTATTGATGTTTATTATAGTTTAAAAAAAAAGGAACTGTAAAGATTGATAAGAAAATGTTCCGTTTGACATATTCTTGAATGTCTAAACTGTTTACATCATAAATACTAACAGAGCACAAATAGGAGGTCGTGAGATGAAGTGTTGAAATTGTGTTTTGCATGTTGTTATTTAAGATAAGCTGTTTCATGCTTACACACCAAAATTATGGATCAAGCGGTGACTCTTCTGGAGAAGAGCGATGTGGTGATTCTGTTTAAAAGCTGGACATGTTGTATTGATTGCGACCACTAGGTGGCGCGTCCGTGTTGTTGTTGTTCTGAAGTTGGAGAGCTAGTAAAAACTCGCTGGACCAGAACTGCATCGTCTCAGTCTCTCCTTATAACTAATATGGACATATAAGTAACCCACAGCCACACTACAACAAGATATGAGCATTGAAGCCACAACAGTCCTCGCATGAGCGACCAAGCTCTTTCCAACTCCTTCAATAATATTTAAATTATTGTCTTCTAATACCAATTTGAAGAATTATCTCAGCTTTCAGAGGTGAGGTGTTGCGTAACGTGCTGCAGCATCAGTAACAGACTCTCTGAAGCTGCAGGAGGAGACGTAGCTGCGTGAGTCAGCGGGACTCGCTGCCTGACCTCACCTCCAGGACCAACTATAAATGATGAGGTCCGTTCAGGGGACGGCGAGTCCTGGCTGTGCAATGAATTCGCGGTGGTGCCTCAGATTTCTGTGCGCCTAGTGACCTCTGGTTTGGGAACTATAGTTTGACTGGTATGATCAGCGCTAAAAGGTGAATATTAAAATTTACCAACTTCCTTTCCTTTGGAAAAATGGGTCAAAAGAAGGACTTGACAGGCTCAGAAAAGTCAAAAATAGTGAGATATCTTGCAGAGGGATGCAGTACACTTAAAACCGCAAAGCTTCTGAAGCGTGATCATTGAACAATCAAGCGTTTCATTCAAAATAGTCAACAGGGTCGCAAGAAGCGTGTGGAAAAACCAAGGCGCAAAATAACTGCCCATGAACTGAGAAGAGTCAAGCGTGCAGCTGCCAAGATGCCACTTGCCACCAGTTTGACCATATTTCAGAGCTGCAACATCACTGGAGTGCCCAAAAGCACAAGGTGTGCAATACTCAGAGACATGGCCAAGGTAAGAAAGGCTGAAAGACGACCACCACTGAACAAGACACACAAGCTGAAACGTCAGGACTGGGCCAGGAAATATCTCAAGACTGAGTTTTCTGAGGTTTTATGGACTGATGAAATGAGAGTGAGTCTTGATGGGCCAGATGGATGGGCCCGTGGCTGGATTGGTAAAGGGCAGAGAGCTCCAGTCCGACTCAGACGCCAGCAAGGTGGAGGTGGAGTACTGGTTTGGGCTGGTATCATCAAAGATGAGCTTGTGGGGCCTTTTCGGGTTGAGGATGGAGTCAAGCTCAACTCCCAGTCCTACTGCCAGTTTCTGGAAGACACCTTCTTCAAGCAGTGGTGCAGGAAGAAGTCTGCATCCTTCAAGAAAAACATGATTTTCATGCAGGACAATGCTCCATCACACGCGTCCAAGTACTCCACAGCGTGGCTGGCGAGAAAGGGTATAAAAGAAGGAAAACTAATGACATGGCCTCCTTGTTCACCTGATCTGAACCCCATTGAGAACCTGTGGTCCATCATCAAATGTGAGATTTACAAAGAGGGAAAACAGTACACCTCTCTGAACAGTGTCTGGGAGGCTGTGGTTGCTGCTGCACGCAATGTTGATGGTGAACAGATCAAAACACTGACAGAATCCATGGATGGCAGGCTTTTGAGTGTCCTTGCAAAGAAAGGTGGCTATATTGGTCACTGATTTGTTTTTGTTTTGTTTTTGAATGTCAGAAATGTATATTTCTGAATGTGGAGATGTTACATTGGTTTCACTGGTAAAAATAAATCATTGAAATGGGTATATATTTGTTTTTGTTAAGTTGCCTAATAATTATGCACACCTGATATAGGGTGTTGATGTCATTAGACCACACCCCTTCTCATTACAGAGATGCACACCACCTGATATGCTTAATTGGTAGTAGGCTTTGAGCCTATACAGTTTGGAGTAAGACAACATACATAAAGAGGATGATGTGGTCAAAATACTCATTTGCCTAATAATTCTGCACTCACTGTAGATGACCTTTGATACATTTAATGAAGACAAGAATGTATCGATCCGGTTCTCCTCACTTAATTGTGGCTGGGAGCAGGCCCGGATTAATGCACAGGCTAGGTATGGCTGAAGCCTAGGGGCCCCGTGTATCTGGGGGCCCCCATTGGTCAGCAGGTTTTTTCAAATTTGCATAGCGGCCGCCTCCAGCTGATTTCACTCTGCCCGCAGCTGTGTGGAGGTTATGCAGTTGCAGCAAACAGGTAAATATTGTTTTGGGTTTTTTGTATCCAGTAGTGTTGTCAAAAAAACCAGTTCTTCTGTACCAAGTCGGTACTAAAACAAATGTTACGGTTCCAGGATTTATGAAGTACCGGTGGTACCGACGTAGCGAGTCCACCTGGTTTTTGCGACACTAGCTGATCGTTTTTCGTCAATTTCGGTCATTTGACAGATTAAAATCACACACCCGTGTGTGTGTGTGTGTGTGTGTGTGTGTGCGCGCGCCATCAGACCGCGCTGTATTTGCGAGTGGCTGCAGCCTGTCACAGGGACTCCTCCTGCGTAAATGCGCAGCGCTCCGGATTCTGGACGTGGAACGCCACGTCCAGAATCCTGGAGCTCAGCGGTTCAGAGAACGAGAACTCCCAGAGCGTTGAACCAAGTTGGTTTATTTTCTAGATCAGTCTGGATTTATGAACTGAACAGACATATAAATGCTGCAATCGGAGGTGATCGCGTGGATGCGCTCATGCGCTGCGCCAGTCCTCAGACGGGGAGAGTTATTAGAGTTCTCTAGATGAAGACTTTGTGATCAGCTGGTTTATTCTCTAGATCAATCTGGATTTATGAGCTGAACTGGACCTGGTGTGCAGATCAACTGAGCTGAACCACCAGAACCACGATCTTCCGTTCTGCAGCCTAATTACCGGTAAACATCAGGTTCTCCAAACTGCAGTGGAGGAGGAGGAAAGGTCAAGGAACGATTCCAATATTTGTTTTACAAGGAATGAAATAATGCTGCCGAAAATGTCACTATTATAATTTCTAAATTAATAAGTGACAGGTAAAATTAGATTATGACCGGATTTTTTTTTACCGTCAGTCAAAATGGTCAGGTTAGTACCACCTCTGCCTCTATTTGAGCAGGAAAACCCTGAAATATATGATTTTATTTAAATGTACATGCAAGAATATTCTTAAACTGTATTGGTCCACAAAATCATAAGCAACACTGATTGAGTAACCAAATAAATAAATAACAATCATATATATATATATATATATATATATATATATATATATATATATACACACACACACACACACACACACACACACACACACACTCGCAAGCGATTTGGAACAATCAGTAGTGGTCAAAAATTCGGGTCACAGACTAGGGGGCCCCTGAACAAGTGTAGCCTAGGGCCCCCAGTGCACCTTAATCCTCCCCTGGCTGGGAGTACAATTCCCAGTAAAACACCTCAAAACACTGTTTAATCTTTTCTAGGTCAGTTTCAATTTTATTTATCAAATTATGGGTTTCTTAGTTTGTGTATTGTCTTCTCTGCTTCCTGTTTTATTAACCTGTATGAGAGTAGTTTCAAGGCTTTTCCCCCTGTATCCTAATACTTATCTTTTGTAAAAAGCAGCTTTTTTGTATCTCTTGTGTGTTGATTTAATCTATTTCATCCCTCAATTGTGTCTTTTAAGGATTTTGAATGTTCTTTCTCTAAGCTCTTAAGTTTGTCTTCTAAATCTTTTAGCTTCTGACATTTAAGTTTCTTTACAGTGGAGGAAATAGCAATGATCTTGCCTCGGATTACTGCTTTTAAAACGTCCCACTCATCATTGTCATTGTTCTCCAAATATGACCTAATCTCATGTTTCAGTATTTCCTTAATTACTTTGTCCTTCAAGATATTTGCATTTAATTTCCAGAGGGTAGATCTGGTCTTGTTATTCAGCTGCAGTGATAAATAAACAGGATTGTGATTCGAAAGTGCCAATGTTGCAACTGACAGATCTAATATTGTCTTTTTTTTTAACCATTAAAAAATACTCAATGAGAGAATAAACATTATGAGCAGCGGAGTAATGTGTGAAGTCTCGACCTGTTGGATTCATTTCCCTCCACACGTCAACAATTCTTTCATTAATATATCTGTTCTTTTCCCAATATTTGTGGTATCAGATTTCCCATTAGATGAGTCCATTTTTGAATGTAGACAGATATTAAGGTCCCCCCACACACACACACACACACATACACATATTAGAATGCCCTGACTTTCATTAATCATAATGTCGAAAATGTGTTTATGAACTGACCAGTCGCTGCCAGGAGGTATGTAGACATTGAGCAGAGTTATCAAGACCAGCTGAATTTTTCCGTTTACCATAATATATCTGCTTTGATTATCTCTATACTCAGACAGATGTTCAAAATTTACCAAACTGGACAGCAGAACCGCCACCCCCCTTCGTTTTCCTGAATTATGGGATGAGAAATAAACTGTTTTAAATCCCATTTTATTTAATTTAGCATGTTCTGTATCATCAAGATGGGATTCCTGAATAAATACTACATCAATTTTATTCCTTCTTAATTGTGACAACATTTTCCAACGTTTAATTGGATTCAGGATACCATTTATGTTAAATAAAACAAATTTTTTCGGCCTATCTTGCATCAAAGCAAAAAAGAAACCACTCACATTTTAACCAATCCAGTACACATGGCAAACTTCCCCTTCTCTGCACGTAACAGCGGAGGATAATGAAAAGTAAAACACAATACACCAACAGAACATGGTGAACTAACAAAATATAACAAGACACAAAGCGACTCCCTGTGTAGGGGTCTAAGATAGACTTATTCTCTTTCAGGACCCTGCAGATTCCTGTGTATTCTCTTCATTTATTAATGATGCTCATTGGGTAATCGAGGTCCAGGGTTACGTGTTTGTCTGTCCATCCAGTTAAACCCCTTCATCTGCCAAGCTTTGCGGATCAGCAAGTCTTTGGACTTTAAAGCAGCACTCTGGAGGATTTCATCAAGAGAGCAGTTCTTGGCTCTAGCGTCCAAAGGCTCCTCCTCAAAACATCTCGACACGCGCGTCCGGTCGCGTGTGCGCGCGTGCACACAGCGCATATACTTCGGGCATGAACTGTACAGCTCAATGTGTAGGGTTTAATCACTCACAGTTCACAATCTTATTCCAACAACACTACGAGGGTCTGATGAGCCCTCTCTGTCCCTGCTGCTTCTGATATTAGCTCTGTTAGCAGAGAGCTGCTGCTGGACTCTGAAGCTGAACTTGACTCGGCCCTGGATGAACTTTCTGACCAAAAGGTTTAAAAATAAAAATAAATCCATCTTTAGCTGGGAAATGGGTAAGGTTTTAGTAGAAATGAGCTGTGAGTCCTCAGTAAACGAGACGGTAAACAGAGAAACACACGGAGCGTCCTGTACGACAGCGCCCCCTACTGGTACAGGTTTGGTCGATGTGCGTGCATGTTGAGAGAATGCAGAAATTTGAATTTCATTGGCTGAAAAATGTCGGCAGCAAGAAATAATGCAAAGGGGTCTCTAGGAGGAAGGAGGGTCTGACAGATGTTGTGGAACTCAAGCCATAGATCATAGTTTAGACCTGAAATATCATTTAAAACATTTAGAAAACTTTGATACAGAGAAAAATAATCCAGATAGCCACTTTAAATATCTCGGGGTTTCAGTCATGTTTTTGTAACAGTATTAGTTTGTGAATGAGAAACGTTAACGTTTTCTGTCATACGGACTACAACAAGAGACAGTGAACCTAACAGAGAAAGCAGAACTAGCCCACTTTGCTTCGTAGCGCTAGCCACCATTAGCCGCTGATAGCGACTGTTAGCTGCTATCAGCTAGCGGCTGTTAGCTGCTCCTGGCGGGGGCCAAAGCACCAGGGAAAACCCTTAGCTCTTCGCAGACCCGCAGCACGTAGCTCTGCAGACCCAGCGTAGCATTAGCCGCTGATAGCAGCTGTTAGCTTTGCCCTTGGGCTCTGTGGCTTAACCTGGCGGGGGCCCAAAGCACCGGGGGAAACCCTGAGCACTTCGTGGACCCGCAGCACGTAGCTCAGCAGACCCAGAGCACAAAGCTGCGCCGGACCAGGAGCACCGTACGAAGCTCCGCGGACACGCTCACAGCATTACTCGACAATGAGGTGTTGCATCTCCGCCGGACTTTGTGCTCTGGATCCAGCGGAGATGCAACACCTCGTTGTCAGATCTAACAGCCCAGTGTAATAGTCCAATATAACCAGGCCAATCACACGGGAGGTGTGGGAGCTGACTCTGATGGAATGGCCGGGTCTGATTGGTTGAATGGGCGGGGCTGAACCTGGTGCAGCTCCGCCTTCTGGTTCTGCAGCGAGCAGCCTCACTCTCGATGTGCAGATCCGGCACTTCTTCTCTGAGTACCTGTAGACCCTCATGCAGTAGCTTTTCCACAAATGATACCATGGTTGTAGAGCCTCCACCAAACACAGCCTCTTGTGAGGGCACGCTGGCCCGGTGGAGAGGCGCTGAAGCATGAATCTCACTGATTGCTCGGTCCACAGGATGACTTCGTCTGCTGGGTCCATGTTATTCAGATCCCTCTGTCACGAGCTTAAAGGCAGGAACCAAGCACAGACGAAGGAAGTCGGCAGGTTTGTGAAACACAGTTTCTTTATTTAATTTCACTCAGGACAGGTACGAAACACACAACGCACAACAAGGATCTGACAAACACTGACAGGACAGGGACGCTTAAATAAGGAGGGAGGTGATCACTGGAACAAGACACAGGTGGCTGGATTACAAAGCACCTGTGGAGAAACAAGGGGAGAACATGAGAACACAGGCACAAACAGATCGGGGGCAGCAAAACAGAACATGACAGTAGATGTTTCACTTTTCATCCAAGGTGCTTTATCAATTCAGTGAATCGGTTAATCAGACCTGACCTCATTTTCCTCTGCTTCTGTTTTCGGGTCATGATGGCAGCATCCCAAGTAAAAAGTCCCAGACTGTCCTCTCCCCAGCCACCTCCACCAGCTCCTCTACTGGGACTCCAAGGCATTCACAGGCCAGCCTAGAGATTTACTTTTTCCAACATGTACTGGGTCAACCTAGGAGGCTTCTGCTGGCAGGACATGCCCAAAAAACGTATCCAGGGACACGTCCAGGAGGCATCCTGACCAGATGGCTCGTCTCCATGTGGAGGAGTAGATGTTCTAGAGCGAGTCCCTCCCAGATGTCCAAGCTCCTCACCCTATCTCTAAGCACTGTGTGATGGAGGTTTCAATATCAAGATGCCATGTCTCTAAAAACTTTTCACCTCCTTGGATGTTTCATTTTTTTATAAATCAATCATGAGCATCATAATTTGGCTTCTTTGACACCACGTTTGCCAAAATACCACTTTATTTGGGGATGGTGTGTTTGTAGTGATGTCCAATATTTGATGTCCTCCAAGCATAGTGTCTTGTCTGATGGTCAAAAAGTCTCATTAGACCAAAGTCTTGAGTCTCCAACATGCCTTTTGTCAAACTGTAGCTAATTTTAAGTCAACAACTGCTTCTCATTGTCATTCTCCCATAAAGCTTTGTCTGGTGAAAAACCCAGGCAACAGTTGTATGAAGCTGGTGCTGGTCCATGTAGGACACTAAAAACCAGAACCAGGATCTAGAAATGAACTCTGGAATTTCCAGGCAGCCAGTGAAGCTGGTAGAGTAGCGGGGTGATGGGTCAGAAGCATCCTGAACGACCTGGAACCGATCCAAGGAGGTTCTGTTCAGAGAGCTGCAGTAGTCCAGACCAGAAGAGATGAAAGCATGAGAACAATTTACAGTTCAGAGCCTGACTCAATGGAACTCAGTTTAGTGATATTCCTGAGATGAAAGAAGGAAGAGAACCAGAGACCTGACATGAGTCAGAGCTGGGTCAAAGGTCACACCAAGGTTCCTGACAGAGGGTTTGGTAAACGAAGCAACTCCTACACCACTATACTACAATCACTATGACTGACCTCAGGTGACCTCTATTCCACTGAGACTACTAGCACCAACTGGCTGGGCCTCTGTTGAATGAGGTCAGTCACTTTAAATGGGTGAATGTTTAAGTAAAAACCCATTTTATGTTATATGTTTTTATTTAATTGTTTTTATTTTGTATAAATCAGTTTTTTCACTTTGACATTAAGTAAAATATATGTTCAATAAGACAAAAACGGTTTCTCATGGCTGATTTATACTTTTATAGACTCTATATTAAAACGTGTTTTTATAGGAAACATACAGACACAGATCAGGTTTTACATTTGGACTCACCAGGAGCATCACTAGTTTACTCCATCAGGTGCCGTTTTGTCATGTATGAACAAACCCAGCAGCTTCTGATGCTGCTGTTCAAATGAACAAATGAATCTTCTGATTGGGATGTTTCTGTCAGAAGTAATGACGTTTTTAAAGTGAGTGAAAAGGTCCAGGTTTATCTGAGCTTAGGATATGTTCCCCCCTGCAGCTTCTTTCCACCAACACTATTTGCAACGCTGACAAGTAATTTTCTGCTTATCTTAATGAGAATGTCAGTATTTCAGCTGTGATGGAAATCAGGATTTACCTCGAGAAAAGCTGCAGTATTACAAACAGTTTCATCTAGTACATGTCTACCAACTGACCTCAGACTTTTTTGGCTTTCATATGTTTTATTTCAAGATTTCAAAACAATGAGGAGCAAGATCTTCAAACATGTCCTAAAGCTTAATTTGCCAGAGTGACTTTAACTAAAGAATCAGAGTGTTTGTTAATAAAATGTTCTAATGATGCCTTAACATTCTAATATTAATGTTAATGCAGCAGTAACAAGAACAAAGATGGCGTCTGTAAAGACAGTTATTTAATTACAGCAGTAGGAATTATAGACTTGTAGATTTTAGCAGACTGGAATAATTTATCCTACAAAACAATGTCAGCTACAGAAATCAGCCTCTGTGTTTGTCTGTGTGGAAGAGTGGACTCTACCACTTTACCTTCTGCCTTGTTCCTTGTGCCTTGTCAAATTAAGCGCAGTTCATCAGATAGAGAGATTATGACTCCACCTGACTGCCTTCATCTCTGTAGGTATGAGGCATTTTCTCATGTGTTGTTGGAGCTTCTGTGGCATTTTGCTCAATTTTAATACATATTCTCATAGAGTCCAGTTGTGGGTCTGCTCCTGGACTTCAGCCTGCATCCATGCTGGTATTAGGGATGTAACGATACCACTTTTTTCAAAACCGATCCGATACCGATACTTAAATCTGAGTACTCGCCGATACCGAGTACCGATACCGATACTTCTACCACACAGAAAAATGCAACAAATTGGAATACAGGTTTTATTTTTTCTTCTCTGGTTTTTACAACAAATACCTGAGTTAGATAAAAAAATATATATATATATATATATATATATATATATATATATATATATATATATATATATATATATATATATATATATATATATAATAAAAATGGTCACAAAACTAAAATATAAGGTGAAAAATAACCATTTTCTGTGATTTCACAGTGAAATTATTGCAGTTTTCCACATTTTAACCAAATAAAATGAACTATTTGGCACCATCTCCAGCTCTCAACCCACACTGTTCCTTTTTAGCTCAATAGCTCCCCCTAGTGTTCAATATAGGAAACTACAACAGAAATCACAAGTCACAGACAGTGAAGCCACTGGTATCGGTTCACGGTATTGGGTAACTTTAACCGATACTGGTGTCGGTATTGGGCATCGGTGCATCCCTAGCTGGTATATATTTATCTTATGGGCATTGCACATGCTGTGTTGTGTGTTGAATCAGTTAATGTTGTGTGTTAAGAGGAGTTGCCTGATCAGAACGTAGTATCCACTCTTTTGTATGAACATCCAGGCTGAAAATTTGCTGGTTAGTCTCATTTTTAGGATCAGATTTAGCAGGGCCCAGGAGAACTGACTCACCTGAAGAAGAAGACGCAGGTATGCTAATGTTTTCTGTGAAACGTAACCATGACGTTATTGTTTTCTAGAACCTCTGTTCTAATGGAGACCTGGCCATAAGAAGCATAATTGATCAACTTCGTTGTTCTTCTTTTCGAGTTCTGTTTCTCGTTGATCTAAACCTTTCATCCCTAAACATTTAAGTTTTAAAGCATCATTTTTGTGAAGAGTGAGATGTTTTTTCTGACCCACAGTAAACATCAGGTTTATGATTTGATAGGATGACGCTTGTCTTTAGTTCTGATAAATGTCTTTTTCTCATTCCATCAAACACGTCTTCTAAAACCCAGTTAACCAGTAAAATAACAAAGTCATATCTTCTCTGCCCTGCTCTGAGTGTTGAGACGTTCTTTACATCCAACAGTTCAACTCGATATTCCCTGCTGGTGAAGCCCTGCTGAGCTGACACAGTTTCAGTGGAATAATAATGAAAAACAAAAGAAATTGGATGATGTGTGGATTTCAGTTTCAACACTGTGAAACTTTGTGAACTCATGAAAAGATTTGTAAGTAGTTGGTCTGTTTTCTAAACACACTTACATGAAACTTCAAAAGACTCTTCATGCAAGTACAATCATCGAGCCAGTGTACCCGGCCCGGAGGGTTACCGGGGTCCCACCCTGGAGCCAGGCCTGGGGTTGGGGCCCGTGAGCGAGCGCCTGGTGGCCGGGCTTTCGCCCATGGGGCCCGGCCGGGCCCAGCCCGAACTGGATACATGGGCTCATCCACCTGTGGGCCCACCACCTGCAGGAGGAACATGAAGGGTCTGGTGCATTGTGGATCGGATGGCAGACCGAGGCGGGAGCTTTGGCGGTCCGATCCCCGGACACAAAAACTGGCTATCGGGACATGGAACGTCACCTCTCTGGCGGGGAAGGAGCTGGAGCTTGTGGAAGAGGCTGAGCGATACCGGCTAGATATAGTCGGGCTCACCTCGACACATAGCATTGGCTCTGGAACCCGAGTCCTTGAGAGGGGTTGGACTCTCTTCTATGCTGGAGTTGCTCCGGGTGAGAGGCGGAGGGCTGGGGTGGGCTTTCTGTTAGCCCCAAGACTCTCTGCCTGTATGTTGGGGTTTTCTCCGGGGGACGAAAGGGCAGCTTCCCTGCGCCTTCGGGTTGGGGAACGGGTCCTGACTGTTGTTTGTGCTTATGCTCCAAATAGCAGCTCAGAGTACCCACCCTTTTTGGAGTCCCTGGGACAAGTGCTGGATAGCGCTCCAACAGGGGACTCCATAGTCCTGCTGGGGGACTTCAACGCTCACGTGGGCAATGACAGCGTGACCTGGAGGGGCGTGATTGGGAGGAACGGCCCGCCCAATCTGAACTCGAGTGGTGTTCTGTTTTTGGACTTCTGTGCAAGTCGCAGTTTGGCCATAACGAACACCATGTTCGAACATAAGGATGCCCACCGGTACACCTGGTACCAGGGCAGCCTAGGTTACAGGTCGATGATTGACTTTATAGTTGTATCATCTGACCTGAGACCGTATGTTTTGGACACTCGAGTGAAGAGAGGAGCGGAGCTGTCAACTGATCACCACCTGGTGGTGAGTTGGATCAGATGGCAGGGGAAGATGCTACGCAGACCTGGTAGACCCAAACGTATAGTGAGGGTCTGCTGGGAACGCCTGGCAGAAGAGCCTGTCAAGATGGTCTTCAACTCCCACCTCCGGCAGAGCTTTGACCACGTCCCGAGAGCAGTGGGGGACATTGAGTCCGAATGGGCCTTGTTCCGCTCTGCGATTGTTGAGGCAGCTATTGCTAGCTGTGGTCGCAAGGTAGCCGGTGCCAATCGTGGCGGTAACCCCCGTACCCGCTGGTGGACACCAGAGGTTAGGGGAGCCGTCAGGCTGAAGAAGGAGGCCTACAAGGCATGGCTAGTCTGTGGGTCTCCAGAGGCAGCTAATGGGTATCGGAGGGCCAAGCGGGGTGCAGCAGTGGCAGTTTCCGAGGCAAAATCTCGGGCGTGGGAGGAGTTTGGTGAGACCATGGAGAAAGACTATCGGTCGGCTCCAAAAAGGTTCTGGCAAACCATCCGACGCCTCAGGGGAGGAAGGCGGCAACTCGCTCACACTGTTTACAGTGGGGACGGAGAGCTGCTGACATCAACTGGGGCTATAGTCGGGCGGTGGAAGGAATTCTTTGAGGAGCTCCTCAATCCCACCGACACGCATTCCTATGAGGAACCAGAGCTGGGAGACCTGGGGATGGACTGTCCAATCTCTGGGGCAGAAGTCGCTGAGGTAGTCAAAAAACTACGCAGTGGCGGAGCCCCGGGGGTGGATGATATCCGACCTGGGTATCTGAAAGCTATGGATGTTGTAGGACTGTCGTGGTTGACACGTCTCTGCAACATTGCGTGGTCATCGGGGGCAGTCCCTGTTGAGTGGCAGACCGGGGTGGTGGTTCCCATTTTTAAGAAGGGGGACCAGAGGGTGTGTTCCAACTATAGGGGGATCACACTCCTCAGCCTCCCTGGGAAGGTCTACTCCAGGGTACTGGAGAGGAGGGTCCGGTCGATAGTTGAACCTCAGATAGAAGAGGAGCAATGTGGTTTTCGTCCTGGTCGTGGAACTGTTTACCAGCTCTTTACCCTCGCTAGGGTGATGGAGGGGTCATGGGAGTTTGCCCAACCAATCCACATGTGTTTTGTGGATTTGGAGAAGGCTTATGACCATGTCCCCAGGGACACCCTGTGGGGGGCGCTCCAGGAGTACGGGGTGGATGGTCTTTTGTTAAGGGCCATTCAGTCCCTGTACCAGAGGAGTGTGAGTCTGGTCCGCATAGCCGGCAGTAAGTCAGACCTGTTCCCAGTGAGGGTTGGACTCCTCCAGGGCTGCCCTTTGTCACCGGTCCTGTTCAGAACCTTTATGGACAGGATTTCTAGGAGCAGCCGTGGTGTGGAGGGGGTGGAGTTTGGTGACAGGAGAATCG
>SSNR01000288.1:802727-813140 GCA_006937965.1 Callopanchax toddi
GGCTTGCCAACTCCAGGTCGGGAGAGAGATCCTGCCTCAAGTGGAGGAGTTCAAGTATCTCGGGGTCTTGTTCACGAGTGAGGGAAGGAGGGAGCGGGAGATCGACAGGCGGATTGGGGCAGCGTCTGCAGTGATGCGGACGCTGAACCGGTCTGTTGTGGTGAAGAAGGAGCTGAGCCGGAAAGCAAGGCTCTCGATTTACCGGTCGATCTACCTCCCAATCCTCACCTATGGTCATGAGCTTTGGGTAATGACCGAAAGAACGAGATCGCGGATACAAGCGGCCGAAATGAGTTTTCTCCGCAGGGTGGCCAGGCTCAGCCTTAGGGATAGGGTGAGGAGCTCGGACATTCGGGAGAGACTCGGAGTAGAACCGCTGCTCCTCCATGTCGAAAGGAGCCAGTTGAGGTAGTTCGGGCATCTTGTTAGGATGCCCCCTGGACGCCTCCCCAGGGAGGTGTTTCAGGCATGTCTTGCTGGCAAGAGGCCCCCGGGTCGACCCAGGACACGCTGGAGAAAATATATCTCTGGTTTGGCCCTGGAGCGCCTTGGGATCCTGCCGGAGGAGCTGGTAGAAGTGGCTGGGGAGAAGACCGTCTGGAGCTCCCTAATTGGGATGCTGCCCCCGCGACCCGGACCCGGATAAGCGGAAGAAGACGAGACGAGACGAGACGAGACTTAGATGAAACTTTCTATTTAACTTTAAAAACAGAGTGAAAGATAATTAGTCTGCATTTAAATAAAATATAACTAAAGATGAATCTCATCAGATTAGTATGTTGTGTATTTACTACGATGACAGCACACACTCTTAATCTGTCCTCAGATTTTATTTTAAAAGTGTAAAAATTCAATCAGATGACAAACCTTTATTTTAGTCACATGATCAGTTATTATTACCAGCAACAGCTAAATGTAGCTGCTGTGCATCTGGAACAGGTCTGGGGGGATTTATTCATAATTCTACCAAAATAATCACGTCATTCAACAATGACAGAGGTGCAAAGTCTACAGCAGCTTACACATGCTGGAGTGTGGAGCTGTTTTAGGGTGGTCTTGACTGCATTCAGGATATTAAATTTATTTCACCAGAGGCCATTCAGGAAGTTATCAGAGACTCGGAAGTTGCAATCTAGGTATTCCAGATCTAAGCAGCAGATGGAGCTGAGCGACTTTTTATTAACCCTGCAAAGGGTCACATTAGCACATACTGGCTCAAGAAAAACATTTGAAAATATGAAAAAGTTGCAAAGTATGCCTTTAATCTGCATTCCATTCTTATGTGAGCATAGCCTTAGCATCATGGCTGCAGCTGTTATCAACAAAGAGAGCTTCAAACTAAGTAACAGTAGTGTTTTCACATGTTTATCCAAGTAAAAGTAAGACATCATTAAATTCATGCAACGATGGAGATGCTTTTGTGCATTCAGTCTGTGGTGGATAAAAGAGTGAAATTCTACAAATACAGCTCTGTCCCGCTGCAAAGTACCCTGGGAATCAGGAAGTAAGCAAGACCACATCACCCAATCACAAAATCCAACATCACTAGTTGCTAAGGCAGATAAGGAAGAGTTTTTTTTCTCCATGTAAATTAGCTCAAAACACAGCGGAGGAGCTGATGGGCGACGCACGACAGTGTGTGATCGACCAGCTAAACGTGGATTTCCAGGGTCTGCTACCTACATTTGGAAGACTCAGACTCTTGAGTTTTATGAGTCAGAATAATACGATCATGAAGTTCATAATATACACGGAGGATGGAGCGTCTTTCTGCGTCAGGACAAAGGAAACATCTGCGTTCCAAACGGCATGTCATGATATGTGCGGGGTTTTTTTCCACTTTTTTCGCAAAGTGATGGATTTATAATTTATATTATAATTTATAATAATTTACTATATATTTATACAATAAATTCAACAGATCCCAGTCCTCTGTGAGAACCCCTCTCTCCTGAGCCATGGAGGAGGAGGGTGCTGACTCCAGCCCAAGATAACAGCAAGTCAACACAGATTCACACAGTATGAGCACTCTCATTTGTTTGTGCTGCCATCCTCTTCTACCACTACTGAGGGGCTGTCTGGTCAGGGTCTGTGATGGTGGGCTGCTCTGGTGCCATGGTAGGCGGGGTGGTCTTCTCATCTTTACCCAGGTATGGAAGAGACCATCCCCTGGGTCTGGGGACTGGTTATGCCCTTAGGGCGCTGGTCCCAGGACCTAGGAGTTTAGAGCAGTGGTCCCTGTAGCGTATTATAACTTGTTTTTATAGTTATAATAGACACACACACTTCCGTAGAGATCTAGCAAGTTTTGTTAGTCTAACACAAGAGAGTTTCTCTGAAGCTTTCGCTCACTAGACCTTACGGGGATATATCTAGATTCTGGATATTCAAAGTGAGGAATTACGTACCTTGTACTTGAACGTATAAACCGGAGGCAGACTTAGACTTCACTTCTTTTATTAAGCAAACAGATTGAACGGACAGAGATATCAGGTAGGAGTTGCATCTTAGGGAGTTCTTCTGATGGCATTAAGCTGAGAGTTAATGACGAGAGCCGGTGATATATAGATATCTAGGGAATTACCGAACTAGTTATGAGGGGAGTTTGGAGACTAAGTTAACGGGAGTGTTACTTATCAAGAGCCTCAGTTTACCAGATCGGGGTTACCTGCTGAGACGCTCCGTGGATCAATTTGGCGTGGTCGAGGAGGGTCGTCTGTGGGTCGGGTGCCCAGGACGGCCCTCGGATCCCCGAGGCGGCTGGTGGAGTCGCCCCAAGGCACGGAAGAGTCCGAGAGTCGCTCAGCAGCTCCATGTCTGGCTGGGAAAGGAGGCTAGCAGGTTCTTCCCCATGGCAGGTGGAAACGAAGCAGACAGATGATGTCTAGCTTCAGTCCGGGGAAGATAACATCGACCTTTAAAACGGGGATTGAGACTCGCAGGGAAAGTCGCCACCTGAGCGTACCGTGTAGCTGAGAAAACGGTGCGCTGCTTGTCTCGTTGCTGGCAGAACGAGGACTGAGGGACTTCCGTGTTGGAAGCTCAACATGGGATCTTTTTGACGCGTGGACCAATAGGAACGAGCTTACCAAGTCACGTGCCCTCGTCATTAAGGATCCCAGTTTTAACCCTAAATGGATTATTAATATGATTTAACCTTTTAGCAAAAGTAGAAACATGAAATAATACTGATGCAACATCAACATTCATTAATACTGGAAGGAAATGAATTAATCATATTAAGACATTTCTGGATTAAAGTTAGTGTCCTTTAGAATGAGACATCAAAGAGTCTTTAAGTTTAATTATTAACTAAAGAAAGTCTTCTGAGTCTTCCGACACGATCGGTCCTGGAGGGAATGTTGATTCAGGTTACAACATAATAAAAGAGTCATTTTAATCCAAGTTATTGGGAAAAAGATGGGTTATTGTAGTGATGATCAATAAAGGTCAAAGTTCAGAGGATGTAGCTTATTTGTTGAGGCTACATCCCCAACCTTTTTTTCGTCACGGACTGATTGCATGCCAATCAATACGTCCACGGACTGGTTGGGGGTGGGGGGGTGCTAAGTAGAAGCGCGGAGCAAATTGTTCATTTGCCTGCAGCGCTGCATGATAGTGTTGCAGGGTATCATTTTTCAGATCAGTAGAAAGAAAAAGACAAATAAAGTTGCTTTCTATTTATTGTGTAGAACACTGTGAATCATTTTTTCTACTCAATGCTCATTAAATACAAACAACACTTAACTCAAGATGTCAATCCAATGCTTAACTAAAGTTTAGAATCATATACACAAACAAATAAAAGGCAGGACAGACTCCTATGCACCTCTCACGGGTCTGACAGAGCAATAACCCGACGGACAATCTGCTCCCTGCTGTCAGGTGCAGCAGGAACAGGTGAGGGGAGCATGAGGAGGTGCTGCTCTGTCGCTCCTGATGGAGCAGTGGTTATAATATTAATGTTCATTAGCTCTTATAAAAGTCCAACACAACACATTATGTTAGACAGAAATAGATGAGTCTGGTGTCTTCATCAGAGAGAAAGAGAGAATGGTCCAGCTGGTGACAGAGATGAAGGATTCAGCCGCTCCACACGCACGTGTGAGTGAAAAAGACTAATCTGTCATTCGTTCTGGTCAACTAAAATCACTAATCCGACAGAGCAAACTTCTATATGTGATTCCAGAATCAATGCCTTTCTCAGAGGGGAATCCTCAGCAGATTCTGTGGGCACAAGTAGGGTCCGGGACGATTTAGCAGCGTGCGATCGCTGCCGGATCCGCGGCCCACATGCGTTCGAACCATAGTAGAGATCCGTATGGATCACAGATCGATGATGAACTGTTGCACTCCGGGAGGTGAGGAGTAGAGCAGAGGACCTGATCTTTCAAATGTGATCAATACATCAATTTTTCTTTTTATTCTGCCGTTCTCAAGGCCCGGTACCTTATGCACTGTGTGGGACCTGTTCTACCCCTGTCACTCCTCCTGCTGGTGAGTGGTGCCTACGCCTATCGGCCTTTTGGTGGGTCTCGGTGCCTGCTGGATGGGATCTGGGCCCTCTAGCACTGCCAGCCCTCTGCAGGGGCCGAGTCGCTCTTGGATGTCAGGTCTCTGGGTGGTGACATGCATCCTTTCATGTTCAACTACTTAAGTTAGATCAACAGGAATTCTGTTTCTTCATCAGTCCAAAAATGCACAGTATGAGCACTCTTGTTTGTTTGTGCTGCCATCTTCTTCTCCAACCACTGATTTGTTTGTAACCCCACTTCTGTGATCTGGTCCCTTCTGGAAGGGGAGCATCCAGTCAGTATGAGCTCGACTGAGCCGTTTACATGCAGATGAAATCAAGTTCTTACCACATTATCTAGGTTCTTCAGCTCGATTAGATCCAGTTTGTCTGCAGCCAGACTAACGCGTTAACTAACTTCAGTCAATTTAGGGCAGTAGTTTGGTTTTCTGAGGTGCATGTAAACACGCTAGATGTGTGTGGTGTTCCCCCCGTTCCGAGGATCAGCCTGTGGAATGTGACCTGTAGCTAATCAGAGACACAAGCTGCACAGATAGAGAGGAATCCAACATCAAGTCTTACAACTAAAGAGCCTCTGATCCTAAATGACTGAGAACACATGACAAAACATTTAAATGTTAATCTGAGGTCTCATCTCAGAGTAAACAGATAGAAAAAAACTCAACTTTTTTAATGATAAAAAAAGAAATACTCAACTTTTAACAAAAAGGCTCAGAGAAGAAAACATCTATCAATCCACGACACCCAGTCAGGGTAACAGAGAGCTGGTTCTCTCCAGAGGGGACTCTGTCTCACCATGTCTCACAATGTTTCATCTTGTCCCACCATGTCTCACCTTATCTCACCATGTTTCACCATGTCTCACCTTATCTCACCATGTCTCACCTTATCTCACCATGTTTCACCTTATCTCACCATGTCTCACCTTATCTCACCATGTCTCACCTTATCTCACCATGTCTCACCTTATCTCACCATGTCTCACCATGTCTCACCTTATCTCACCTTGTCTCACCATGTCTCACCTTGTCTCACCTTGTCTCACCTTGTCTCACCATGTTTCACCATGTCTCACCTTGTCTCACCTTATCTCACCATGTTTCACCATGTCTCACCTTATCTCACCATGTTTCACCTTATCTCACCATGTTTCATCTTGTCTCACCATGTTTCATCTTGTCTCACCATGTCTCACCTTATCTCACTATGTTTCACCATGTCTCACCTTATCTCACCATGTTTCACCTTATCTCACCATGTCTCACCTTGTCTCACCTTATTTCTCCATGTCTCACCTTATCTCACCATGTCTCACCTTATCTCACCATGTCTCATTTTGTCTCATCTTGTCTCACCATGTCTCATCTTGTCTCATCTTGTCTCACCATGTCTCACCTTGTCTCATCTTGTCTCATTTTGTCTCACCATGTCTCATCTTTTCTAATTTTATCTCACCATGTCTCATCTTGTCTCACCATGTTTCATCTTGTCTCACCTAATCTCACCATGTTTCACCTTATCTCACCATGTTTCACCTTATCTCACCATGTTTCACCATGTCTCACCTTATCTCACCATGTCTCACCTTATCTCACCATGTTTCACCTTATCTCACCATGTCTCACCTTGTCTCACCATGTTTCACCATGTCTCACCTTGTTTCACCATGTCTCACCTTATCTCACCATGTCTCACCTTATCTCACCATGTTTCACCTTATCTCACCATGTTTCACCTTATCTCACCATGTTTCACCTTATCTCACCATGTTTCACCATGTCTCACCTTATCTCACCATGTCTCACCTTATCTCACCATGTTTCACCTTATCTCACCATGTTTCACCTTATCTCACCATGTTTCACCATGTCTCACCTTATCTCACCATGTTTCACCTTATCTCACCATGTTTCACCTTATCTCACCATGTCTCACCTTATCTCACCATGTCTCACCTTATCTCACCATGTTTCACCTTATCTCACCATGTTTCACCATGTCTCACCTTATCTCACCATGTTTCACCTTATCTCACCATGTTTCACCATGTCTCACCTTATCTCACCATGTCTCACCTTATCTCACCATGTTTCACCTTATCTCACCATGTTTCACCTTATCTCACCATGTCTCACCTTATCTCACCATGTCTCACCTTATCTCACCATGTCTCACCTTGTCTCACCTTGTTTCACCATGTCTCACCTTGTTTCACCTTGTCTCACCTTATCTCACCATGTCTCACCTTATCTCACCATGTCTCACCTTATCTCACCATGTTTCACCTTATCTCACCATGTCTCACCTTATCTCACCATGTCTCACCTTATCTCACCATGTTTCACCTTATCTCACCTTATCTCACCATGTCTCACCATGTCTCACCTTATCTCACCATGTCTCACCTTATCTCACCATGTTTCACCTTATCTCACCATGTTTCACCTTATCTCACCATGTTTCACCATGTCTCACCTTATTTCACCATGTCTCACCTTATCTCACCATGTTTCACCATGTCTCACCTTATCTCACCATGTCTCATTTTGTCTCATCTTGTCTCACCATGTCTCACCTTATCTCACCTTGTCTCACCATGTCTCATCTTGTCTCAACATGTTTCATCTTGTCTCACCATGTCTCATCTTGTCTCACCATGTTTCATCTTGTCTCACCATGTGTCACTATGTCTCATTTTGTCTTACCATGTCTCACCATGACTCATCTTGTCTCACCATATCTCACCTTATCTCACCATGTCTCATTTTGTCTCACCATGTCTCATCTTGTCTAATTTTGTCTCTCCATGTCTCATCTTGTCTAATTTTATCTCACCATGTCTCATCTTGTCTCACCATGTTTCATCTTGTCTCACCATGTCTCACCTTATCTCACTATGTTTCACCATGTCTCATCTTGTCTCACCATGTTTCATCTTGTCTCACTATGTGTCACTATGTCTCATTTTGTTTCACCATGTCTCACCTTATCTCACCATGTCTCATCTTGTCTCACCTTATCTCACCATGTCTCATCTTGTCTCACCATGTCTCACCTTATCTCACCATGTCTCATCTTGTATCACCTTATCTCTCCATGTCTCATCTTGTCTCACCATGTCTCACCTTATCTCACCATGTCTCATTTTGTCTCACCATGTCTCATCTTTTCTAATTTTGTCTCACCATATCTCACCATGTCATAGCTTGGTTCCTCCAGTCAGGACAATCAGACTGAAGTTGTGTTTATTTCTGTTTTGAGGGTGGTGAATTAACTCAGATCTAATGCAGTTTGAACTGTTTTACAGTGTACCTCTGTTAACTGAGAAGAACAAAAAGTGCTTTTCATCGTCTTTATTCCTCCTCACCCTCCTTGAGCTGAGCAGAAGCGTTGGAAGTAAAATCCCCCAGGAAGCAGCTGGGTTTAGTCACGCTTTATTCAATTTGCAACCAACCTTTGTAAAAGAATTAAAAGGAATCAGCTGAAGACGTTTTACTGTATTGAGATTTGTAGGTAATTTCTGCTGTAATGGCAAATCAAAGTCTCAGACATTATAGTGTTTGCGCGCAGAGACCTTTGGGATCTCCTGCTCTCAAACAAGCTTAGAACACAGGAAATACTAAAAATAAAATAAAATAACTGTTGATTCAGGAAATGCAGCCTCTTTACCTTTAATAGAAAACAAACTGACCTCCATTTATATCTATTGGGTTTAATCAGGGAAACATACAGTAACCCTTCTGGTTCAACCTCCAATAAGACGTCTAGACAGAAGACGCCTTACATTACCTGACCATGATGAATCAAAGTAACGTCAATGGTTTCCTGAGCTGGTGGTGAGGAGAGCTCTGAGCTCCTCTCCTGACTCTCCTCACAGCTTTGATCATCATAGCAGGACCTACTGTAGACTTCTAATGCCATCTTGTTTTCAGCTCAGAAAACAGTTACAGAGACATTTTGGGTTTGAACAGATTCTCTGGGACTCAGGGTTTAACAAACACCAATATTTACCCTCAGAATTTAATCCTGCCCAAAACTGTTGATTTAATAGAGGCATACGGCCATTTAAAGCTCTTATCTTGGACAGGGGGGCCTGAGATAAAGGGCTAGTCAACAAATAAATAGTCCTCCTCACAAGCCCAAACAAATATGAATGAGAAGTTAGGAAATCAATGTGAGCTGAATGTTTTGTCAGCTTCAGTTTTAAAAACCACCTACACCCCCTGCTGAGAGCTCTGTAAGGAATCTAATATTCTCCTCAAGCTGGACGTTCTCCCTCAGAAGACTCTAAGAGTTGGGTTTTTTTTGTCCTGTGTCCTGTCCGGCTGTAGAGCAAACATAATAGATGTCTGAGTGCCAGAACAAGCTAGTGTTGCTGTTCCAGGTGAGGCGTTACAGCCACTGCTATAATGCTCCACCTGACTTATATTTAAATATTGTAAAAAAAAAAAATAATAATAATCTTTATTTGAATTGTTTTTTGGTTTGATTTGAATCCCAACAGACATGGAGATGAAAAAGAAGAGAAGGGTACAGAAAGAGGGGTGGGGGAGAAAGTGAACAGAGAAAGAAAAGAGGACAAGAGGTACAAAGAATATGCTTCTGGACCTGCAAAGAGAGAGAACAAACAAACAAGCAAAAACAGAGGGCATAGATACAACAGTAATACACAGCATATGACTGTACAACAATTACAGCGTTCTTAAAATGTACACGGTAAAGATTAATTCAAGTTGTGTTTAGTGCCGACCACAGCCCAAGTCAATGCGTTAGGGAACACCTGAGCTTGTGTGAACACTTTGTGAGCACCTGTGTGTATGTATGCTCGCTTGTGTCTATAAGGTTGTTCCATAGTATTATTCAATAATAAGCTTGGAGAGCCACAGACCCGCCCCCCAAGAACCATAGAAGACACGGAGGAGATCCAAGCCCCAGAGGCCCCCCAGACCACGGGAATCCCAGGAGAACCACCGCAGGGGCAGCCGCAACACCGGGAGGGGCGCAGAGGCTCACCCCGTAAGGACCACCCAGCAACCGCCACGCCATAGCCCCAGGGGGCTGCGGCCACGGCTCACAGGCACCGCCAGCAGCAGGCCACACCCAGGAAGATCCATTCCGGACCCAGAGACCCAAATCCCGAGGGCGACCCGACCCCAGCCGAGGCCCGATAGAGCCAGAGGGTCCAGACCCCACCCAGCAGCCATCGGGGGCGAGACAGCATGCCCCAGCACCCGGCCCCTGTGACCCACCAACACGCCAGCGGACAGAGGCACCACCCACCGGCAGAGGTGTGGCAGGGGAGGATGGACCCCACACCAGAGTGGAGCCTAGGCTGCCCCAGGAGAGAGGAGGACAGAACCCAACCCGACAGATAACCACCTTCCCACCCTCATGCACACACACACAGAGCCCTACATGAACATATATAGATGCAAACATATAAAAGACGCTGTACACCCACTCATACTCCTCATTCATACTCTGTACTCCCAGGTCAGAGGACAAGCACCCTAAGGATATAACCAGCCTCCAGAACCAGGAGGAGGTCCCGTTCATACTGGGCTGGAGGCGGGCAGACCGCACCCCCCACCCCGCAGCAGCAGAGCAGCCCACCACCACAGACCCAGATCAGATGGCCCATTCCACTCCCAGCCCGGGGCAGCAAACAGAGAACAGGGGTGTGAAAAACCCTTGATCTCCCCTCCCTGGCTCCAGTGTGGTGTTGATGCATGTTGTAATAAGATGTGTTTAAAACAGGTGGGGGGAAGCTTGCCATCCCTCCACCCTAAACTCTCAATGTCTATACGTGTAACTTGGAGGTGGGCACAGGCACCGGAGGTAGGGTTGGGTGGCAACCCCCCCCCCCCCCCCCCCCCCCC